>JAXGGA010003374.1:0-103898 GCA_038373865.1 Uloborus plumipes
CGTTGGGGAATGCGTTGTAATAAAATAGAAACTTATTTTTTTCTGATTGTATTTTATTAGATATTAGCAAATTACCTAACGTCGTTCGGGACACTAATAACAGAAAGAGTGAAGAAAATATGTCCCACGATCAATCGCGGAATGAGAAAAACCATTGTGAAACCTCGCATTCTATCTTTAAGATCAATTATGGCACGAAAAACACCGAGAAGCAGACTCTGAAAATTCGGATTAGTTAAATACCTCAGAAATGTAAAAACTTTACTAATTAACTATTTAAAATATCAACTAAATTTTGCATAAAGATTTTGCATTGCATTTTGCACCAAAATACAGTTAACGGAGTAAAATTACCCAAAAAACAATTTCAGACTGCCAGAAAAAATTGTTTTTTGCTAGTACAGTTCCAAGGCAGAAAAAACTGTAATCCCTCTTAGCAATACATTCTTGTATGAAATGTGAGCGAATCGCTTGTGCAAGCAGTTAGCACGTATACTGCAAAAGCAAGTAAGGTATCAATCGACATTATAAGGCTCCGCATAAATTTATTAAAATATTAAACGGAGGGATGTAGATCCACCTTTGGGTTCGCTATGTTATCAAAAATAAATGAGTTGTGTAAAAGTTGTGTTTTTGTGTCAGTGCAGTGTCACTGTAGAGAAAACTGTCAACCTTCGTACAGTACACTCCTGAACGAAAAACGAATGGAGTCCCTTCACGCAACGTCACAGGTCGCGCTAGGTCACGTGTCAACTGGGAAGCCGATGTAAGCAACGGGGATGAAGCGTTGAAAAGCATTACTGAAGAACCGTTCTTTTTCTAAACAAAATGTGTTGCTTGTGGATGCACTAAGGTTGCAATTGAAGTCAATTGCAAAGAGAAGTTATTTTTCATATTTCCTCATACAAATAAGGATCATTTAAAAGTTTTGTTCATAAAAATAAAATGAGAAAACTTACGGTAAAAAAAACATTGTTTTTTGCAGATTATTTCGATGAAGAATGCTTTAAGTGTCAAAATTTCACAAAAGAGTACTAATAAAACAAGGTGCGACCTCTACAAAATTATTTTTTAAGACAGAAAAGAAAAGGAGATATTTAAAGTGTTTAAATGCTTCATCGAGTCTAAGTGCTGTTTTTTTTTTTTTTTTTTTTGAAAATTAAATTGTTTCCCCCCAAATGTTTTCATAAATTTTACATAACATTGAAATATATGAAATCCCCAGCTAATACAAATCAACCAACGAAGCTCTACAGATAAGTTGCAGATTAATAAAGTTGTTAACTTTTTTTTAAATGTCCATGTAAGTTTGCAAAATAAATTTTCTTTTCTTCTTCTTGCAAAAAAACAAAAAAATAAAACAATGTAGCATTTCTAATTAGTACAAATTTTCCTAACAGGTACATAAATATACAACGCAGAACAATAGAAGTTTTTCGAAAATTACATGGAGAAAAAAGTCCACGTAGTTTATTGTCTTTATTTATAACTATTATTATTTGTTATTATATTTTTATTATTTTCATTATTTTACATTTCATTAAAAAAAGCATATTTCAGCCAAATCTTCATTTTACTACTTCCTTTACTACTTAAAATTTATAGATAAAAACATGTAGCATAAATGAATTATTTAGTGTCTATGAATATTTCTCTGGCCAATATTTAAAAGACCTGGGTCTGACCGTTGCTCTGCGGAGAAAATATACTTTAGTTAATATAGGTTGAAAAAAAAAATATAAATCTTCTGTTTCAAAGAAAACTAATGATTTCAACTGTTATTTTGCGATTTTCATTTTAAAGCATTCATTTTGCTATTAACCACTCTAATAAAATATTTTTTCTTGTAAAACAGGAAGGAACTGGAAATTCATTTCGCAATGTTTTCATCCCATTATTGTGCTGACATTTTTCTCAGCATTAACGTGAATAGACTTCGGTGAGCTCCCTCGCAAGATCTGTACGTGTCCATTCTCACCCCCCCCCCTCTATTAAACGATTGACAAAAAAACAAAAAAAAAAAATCCGTGTAGTGCTATTTTTCCGTATTGCACGCCCTGAAACATTGTGAGCCCTCCCCCCGTGGGGCACTATGTACGCTACTGTTTCTCCGTATACATATAATAAAAAAATGTTTAAAAGCACAAACCTGTTGTATGTCGTTGAAAAAAAAATCTTTATCGAAGAATTCAAGAAGCAAATAGCTGAAAAATATACATATATTGCTAAAACGTACAGTTGTAATTTAATCATCAACTATTGTTATTAATTGACAAAACTTTTACTGTTTTATCCAGTACTAATTTATTACTATGTATAAAATGCATTTGATTAAAAATTTTGGTAGCGTGAAACATTACTTATATACCACCTAACATTTACAATTTCATTGGATGGTACTTTTATGAATAAAATCTAAATATTCTTAGTTTCGTAATGGCAGAATTAAAATTTCTTAAAAACAGATCGCATAAATATATGACTGAGTATATATTTAATGGTTCTATTGTAGACAAAGAAAACAAATTATAAAGCTAATTTGATTAGTGAAAAAAAAGAAAGAAAAGAAAAGAAATAAAGCAAAACAGAAGTTTCACATTACGTCCTATATTTTTGCTTACAAAACCATGGGTATTTTAATTGTATTTGCCCAATATATTCACACACAAAATAATGTTTATATAAATGCATATATTTTAGAAAAAGTCAATTTCAATTTTAACAGAAAGTCATTTTACTATACTAGGAGAAATTTAAAATATGTATTCATTACAAAGAACATTTTTTAAAAATAAATTAAAAACAACTTTTTATGCTGTTTTTAGACTCTTAACTGACACTTACAATTTTATTCTAAAATTACCTCTCTCATGCTAAGAAAAATTCAGAGAGAAATAAACTAATAACAAATATTACGAAGTAAAAAACAGGAAAAGTCAACTCTAAATAAGACACTAAAACTAAATCAATCTGACCTAAATCACAATGAAAAAGATTAAACTAAACGAAGTACTATATTATTAATTACAAAAATAGCGTAAATAGCCAAAGCAAACTAATTTTGATCTGCCAACTCCAGTTAAAACTCAATACGAAAGCATGTTAACAGAATAGCAATCCTAGTCGACACGTGACATCTAGTGTGCGGCCCTCTAGCGGTGAATTGACTCCATTGAGCTCTTGTAGGCAGCATGCTAGCGTATCATGCATGCTACCACCGAAACTAAGGGAACTACTTTGATATACTCCCCCCCCCCAAATCGGAAATGTGGCGACTTTTTTTTCTCGCCAAGCAAAATACCTGGTTTTGTGCCACAAAAAAATTGTTGCCGCAAAACTTTTAAAAAAAAATTCAAAAAGTGGAACAAAATGCAAGAAAATACCAAATCTGGCAACAGCAAAAACCTAAAAGCTCAAAAAACCTAAATTGGCAACAGCAAAATAAGAAATAGCAACCCTAAAAAGACCGTAAGGAGTGCCAGATTTGGCCTCGTAATTTTTTTTTTGGGGGGGGGGGTATATCAAAGTTATACCAAACTAAGTCATCAATCGCCATCGACTGAATGCTTCGCTTAAAAATTTTAAACTAAAAGATGAATCCTCCTTGGTAACTCTAAGTCAGAGTTTCCCAAAGTGTGGTTTGCGGACCCTCAGGGGTCCGCGGGGCTATCTTGCTAAAATGTAAAAAAATAGTTGAAATTGAAGGTCGAGTAACAATATTTTTATTCAAAACGAAAGCTCAATTTATAGGGAAAAAAAAAGATTTTGTTTACGCACATGCAAACGCATCAAACACCCAGAACCTTCGATTTTAACACATATTTGACTTCTAATTGCGTTCCGAATAGATTTTTACTTCCATAGTTCAAAATAATAACGTTAAATAATGAAAAATAGACAAGAGCTGTAAAAAATATACAAAAAATAAAAGAATTAAAGGGGAAAAAAACGCAAAAACATATGTGTAAAAAAAAAAAAGATTTAGATGTATAATGTATCAAATCTTCATTTTTACATATTTTTTTTTTGGCGTAGGGGTGAAGGGGGAGGGGGTCAGTGAAGGTCTGGAACCTCTGCTCAAAGTTCTCGAAAAGAAATGAATTCTGTAAAAGTTGTTTTTTTTTGTTAGTACAGTGTCAATGCAGAGAAAACTATCAACTCTCGCTGTCGCTACAGTCATTGGGGTGAAAAGTAGTGGTGCAACACTGAGGAAATGTGTCGGAGTGTTAAACATCGATGAAAGTGATGTTTTAGTTTTAGCCCTACACTGCATGATTTTTTATTTTTCTTTGCAAAAAATGTTTTTTAATGCAATAAGAAAACATGGGAAAATATTTAAAAAATAAAATTTTGAGGATAAATGGTAATAATTGCTTTAAACATACCTAATACTAGCTTTTTATGCATTTAGTTTCCTTATGACTACATTCTGCTGGTCATGAAGTGGAAAAATTGTCCATGTGGCAACCCGATGCAGTTTGGTTTTAAACATGGATGATAACGATACATCGATTCCAAAACGTGGATGTATTGTAATATCGAACTTCTTATATACATTTTAGGTCTATAACTAAGTTTTTTGAACTGTCTAAACAAAGTCCATAATTATAACAATAACATAAATAAAGTATTTAAAAAAAACTGTTTTTAAATGTAACTGTGCACCTCTTTAAAGTTCAAAACACATTGAAAATCAACGCGAACTAATTGGAATAATTTTATGATGTATTTTTTGATGCTCCACAAAAATGCATACAACCTAATAAGATATTTTTGGTAATATTTTTAAGGCTAGATGACAAGAAAAATAAATATTAAAGAAAAAAAAAATAAATGAAAGAACAAGGAAAAAAATGTGTTCTAACAAAAATTTATTTCCCATTAAGTTGAATTGTGTACGAAGTTAAGGGTTGTAGAGCAAAGTGAAATGGTGAAATATTTACCTGTCTGGTATTATTTCAACTGCTTAGTAACACATGTTGTCTATTCCATTTTGATTTTTAATATTTACAATAATTTGACATATTTACTGCTACTTACTGTATGATACATGTTTAATATAAATTATAATTTACCTATTCGACTCAACAATTTATCGCGGAAAATCTAGAAAAAGGACAGTAGTACAATAACGTTCAATATTTTTGTGAGGTTTTTTCTTTAGGCTACTAAAACGAAAACTTTGTGAATGTGAAGGATGTTACTATCAAATCAAGATGTAGTTTTTGTCATTAAGTGTATGTGCTTCTTCAATATAATAATTCCAGCTATTTTATGCATGTGATATTTTCGTTTTAATTCAAGCATCGAACACAAAGCATCGATGTTAGGAAGACGGGCCGTGGTGGCCCGATCGGTAAGGCATCGGACTCGTGTCCGGAGGGACCCGGGTTCGATACCAGCCGATCAAATATCCACCGTCTTGATTAATGGTGGCTGGGAGGTGTTAAAAATGTCGTGGCCACAAAGTCCAAGTGAAACGATACCTCTGGGGATGCTGGGCTTAGGGTTTGCTCGACCCTAGGTTCTGGTTCAAAATTAAAGATCAGAGCGCTCTTCAGGGCCCTATCCCGGTTAAACCACGAAGTTGTGGTAGGTACTGGGGGACCCTGGAGTGTGAAATGAAATGATGTTAGGAAGAACATCTACCACAACCACTGAAGATAAAAACATCGATGGGATGAATCCTAGTTTAAGGTCCGGCGATAAATTATTAAATCTGGCAACCATTAGATTTATGGTTTCTAATTTAGATTTATGGTTTTCTGGCAACCATTTATTAATTCTGCCCACAGTCTGAAAAAAATCGCCAAACCTGGACCCTAAAGTAGGAATTTACCCATCGATGTTTCAGCAAAAGACATCGATTTTTCAAAAACATCAACAAGCCTCAGCGAAAAGCTAACGAAACGCTTGCAGGAAATATGGATTCACCTTTGGATACTCCAAGTTCTTACAAATAAACGAGCTCTGTAAAAGTTGTTTTTTTGTCAGTACAGTGCCAATGCTATGAAAACTCTCAACCTTCGCGTTAGTGCAGTCTTGGGACTCTTGGGTGAACCTTCGCTACAATAGTTTTTTCTTTCAGTAGTCTGCGGCGCATATTCAAAGTCTCAAAAATAATCTTCAAGACAAATTGACATTAACTACACAGCAAAATCTAAATGAGCACCTAGAAATGCTGAAAAATAAGATGCTAAACTTAAAAGCTAAAAGTAAAAACATCAACAAGCCTTAGCGAAAAGCTAACGAAACGCTTGCACAGGAAATATGGGTTCACCTTTGGATATTCCAAGTTCTTACAAATAAACGAGCTCTGTAAAAGTTGTTTTTTTTTGTCAGTACAGTGCCAATGCTGGTAAAACTCTCAACCTTCGCGTTAGTGCAGTCTTGGGTGAACATTCGCTGCAATAGTCTTTTCTTTCGGTAGTCTGCGGCGCATATTCAAAATCTCAAAAATAATCTTTAAGACAAATTGACATTAACTTAACAGCAAAATCTAAATGAGCACCTAGAAATGCTGAAAAATAAGATGCTGAACTTATAAGCTAAAAGTAAAAACATCAACAAGCCTTAGCGAAAAGCTAACGAAACGCTTGCAGGAAATATGGGTTCACCTTTGGATACTCCAAGTTCTTACAAATAAACGAGCTCTGTAAAAGTTGTTTTTTTGTCAGTACAGTGCCAATGCTGGTAAAACTCTCAACCTTCGTGTTAGTGCAGTCTTGGGTGAACCTTCGTTACAATAATCTTTTCTTTCAGTAGTAATGAGCACCTAGAAATGCTGAAAAATAAGATGCTGAATTTAAATGCTAAAAGTACATGCTCTGCCTGTGGGCACATATATGCCAGAAAATGCGGCACCTGCCTTCATGAGATGAAATTCAAGATTTTTTTTTTAAATTTAGGATTTTCTTTCAATTAACCAAGAAATAATCTGCAGATTTTCTCACGTTGAGATGTCACATTGCTTCTGATACCAGGGGATTATTAAAAAGAGTAAATTAGTTCGCCAAGGCTGCATCTAGATTTTGATGAAAGAGGTTTTACTAATTACCTTATGCCTTTTCCGCATTTCAAGATCATTAATTCATTTTTGAGGTGACGTTCGGGTCGTGCTTGATAGATGATTTTTTTTTATCGCTAAATTTACCATTTAGTTGATTTGTGGCCGGTGGCTACCATTAATTTTTCTCTTTAACGGAAACACTAATTTCAAGAAAGGGGATCTGAGAATTTTTAACAGGAATGGAATACCGTCATTCTGTTCTGAATTTAAGTCCCTGTAGGTGTAGGTGCTCCGTTGAAATCTGGAATTGCTCAACATCACGCAATAGCTGCTGAAAAAAAAAATCAGAAAAAAAATTTGCATTTCTGGAGAGTACAAGGATATTATTATCTAACATTAATTATGCGACAATTTATCTATGTCGCAGAGAGTCCTGTCGTAGGTTCCGTCACAAGGTGTTCTTTATTACTACAGCTGCCGGTGACATGTTAGCATGAATATTAATAATTTGCTCTGCGTAATGTAAGGACAAATTTGACCTCTTTTTTTTTCCTCTCTTTCGTGTCAGATTTCATTATAAGTCGAGACCACATTAAGTGTACTTGTACTTTGGGAAGCATCTAAGATTTCTCAGTCAGATACAAATCCACAAAAGATTAAGTTGTAATTGATAAAATCTTAAAAAATCATCTTCTGTAAACGTCCACACAAACTACAGTTCTTGAGGAAAGCTTGTTACAGCCGATTTTCACTGATAGAGACGCTGATTTTCTGACGTCTATTAAAATTTTTACTTTTCTTTCACAGCAGTTAAAGTTCATTTTGCCGGCCACCTTGTCTAGTAGTCAGAGTAGTCTGCCATGGATGGTGTGGCCCCGGGTTCGAGTCCCGGCCTGGACATGGATGTGCTTTCTCTCTCCTGTCCTTGTCCTTTCTTTGTGTGAATGTGTTGTTGTGTGAAAGGTTGCCTTGCCTACCCTATAAACGGGTCCCTATGACATGCGTGTACTGTGGAAGTCGGACTTCACACCAAATAACGGTACAGTTGGAAAAGTGAAGCAGCGCACCCCAAATTGCCAGCCTGGCTGGCACACGACAAAAAAAAAAGTTCATTTTAGACATGTCACAAAATTTACTCTGAACAGTTTGCCTGGTGATTTGTCTCTTTTGAACGCTGTTGAAATTTGCTAGATCAGTGGCGGATTTATAGTTTTAGAGGCCGGTCGCTATGCATTTTTGTTTGTCCTTTGTCTATCACAGAATTATATAAAACATTTATCATGCACAGTTTTGAATCCTTTTTGAAGCTCCTATGGTCATGGAGGCCCATCGCCATTGTAACATAGTAAATCCTCCACTGTGTTGAATGTAATTGTATCACTCATATATAACTTGTGTGAGTATGAGAGATAAAAGGCAGAATATGTTTGGTATGTATATGCGACGAATAGACTGAACCATTGTATACTTGCATCCATGAAATTTGACTTACAAGTAGTTCTACTGCTTAATGCACAATTGAAGCAAATACACCCACTTCAGTTTTTGCTTCAGTTCTGCAATAGCCCTGGCTTATAGGCGGTAACTCATAGCATATAATGCACAATCGTTTGTATCGTGTCTAGACTTTCTTCAACAAGATGTAGCTGTTTCTGATTATTCCACTATTCATATCTTCGTTTGCTACTTGGACTTCTTCGCAATGCACAAATAATTTAATTGAAAATCGCCTGCATTTTAAGGCCAGAGCTTAATTTCTAAAGAAATGCTGAAACCCTGTAATAGTCAGAACTTATTTTCATGAGGGTTATCTGAATTTCATCTAATGTTGAAAAACTTACTTAAAACTGACTAAGATATAGAGAAACTAAGCGAACGCGCAAATTAATCTATTCGAAAAGCTAAGCCCACACACACACAAAACAAAAAAAACTTGACTAATAATGTAATTGTTAGCAGATTTTCTTCCTAGCTTCATGAGGCTTTGTAAATGTAAGTAAGCAATGTCTTCTCATCCCATGATGCACCCTGTGTGAAGCATCATAGGATGCAATGTGCAGACAGATTCTAGCTGGTTTCAAAACACCGAGATTTAAGCATCCCCTCCGTACTCTATATTTATAACCCACCCCACAAAGCGAGCAAGGTGGGCCATTAAAACTGCTGGATTTATGATGCGTTTCATCTCATGAAAACTGGAAAGTCCATATTAAAGATCTGCCTGCTGCGTAAAAAAAAAAATCCCATGCTTCATTCGTTTTTATAAAGCAAGAAAAAAACACACACAAAATCGCGTTTTCCACGAAACGAAAAACAAAAATAAATTCCTTATTTCATTGTAGTTTTGCATTCGGAATCTGGCAACCCGATCTTCAGATATAAAGAAAAGGAGAAATACCTCATCTCCATAGATTCTGTCATCATTCTTGGTCTGTAATTAAAGGTTTGCCGATGGCTTCGACTTCCAAGAACATTTGAAGGACCTCGAGATTTAATTTGCAGGTGGCTACCTCGCGCTATAAACTTGTGGAACTTTACCCTCAATAGCTTCGTATTTATTTAAACCTATAATTCAGAGGGGGAAAAAAGAGGGCAGGCCGGATAACTACTAGGTTTCGGCAAAAGTAATTTCAATTTTTTGCTCTAAGTTCAAACTGGTTCTTGGAATTCTCGAGTATGGATCGACTTCGACTAAAAACAAATCGACAGTATAGTTTTTGTCTGCCATATACTGTGTAGATGTTTTCTTTCTTTTTGTATTATGCTCGAGTAGGTAATAATTTCGAGTTCTTTTATCTGTTGCGAAAAATAATGATTTTGGTTCTCATTTTGAGAAAGTAATTGAGGAAATAGAATACAAAAGATTTAAAAAAAAGTAATGTGAGGCAACATCTTTTAAAGTAAAAACGTTTGAGTTTTGGGAGGGGAGGAAGGGAATCATATAATTTTGAATAATTTTTAAAAGCTTACTGTTTTATTTATTAGTAAGCAAAGTCAAAGAAAGAAAAATGGCTCCACGAAAAAAATCTTTTGTTTGACATTCCCAAAGAGCATAATAGCTGGATGAAATTACTCTTCAATTTTGAAAACTTTTTGGCTTGAAAGACCAAAAAAAAAAAAAAAAAACCGAAAAAAGAGAGAGAGAGAGGGAGAATGCGTAGCTAGAAATAAATAATCGAACGATTGAAATGCAATAGCGCACGCATACTTTCAGGATGAAACGAGGTTAGATAAATATCCATTTCGTGCAACGTTTTGCTAGTTTTTTTTGGATTTTCCTGTTCTCAATAATAAAGCCAAAGCAAACACTTCCCGATCCCCCAGATATGTGTATCAAAATACTATGTTTCAAAATTCAGAAATATGCAATTTAATTGAATAGTAAAGTTTATTCAACTGCTTCAATATTTAGAACAGACAGTCTGAGCGCCGGACTCTAGGCTGACGAATAAAATCAAGTCAAAGAAAGAATTGTATGTGGTTCATTGTAAAAGTGAATTATCTCCTTTTAAGTGATTTTACTATGTCTTATTACATAAAGCCCTTTACAATTTTTTCCTTAGGAGAAAATATACAAGTGTTGAACTCCTATTTGTTATTAGATATTTACCTTTGGGGAAAATGAACTGTTTCACCTTTATACGATAAGATATAATTACATTTGATACTACCCCACTTTTACATTGAACGTCAAAATTGGCGTTGTTTTTTTAATAGTATTATATTATTATTATTAAAGCACACAGTAATAATACGATCTGCGATTATAACGAAATGTATTGTTGCCTCTACTGCTGCCTAAGGAGAAATACACACGGAGTTAACAACGCACGATTGAAATACGGCTCTGACTACAAGACGCTCGACTTTGAACGAGCTCATTTATGTTTGGCAAACCTAAAATATTGCCGCGACACCAGAAGTTGTTGTTGGCGAATCAAACCGGCTTTCCTCGTCCTAATTGCAACAAATGAAATCCTTTAATCCTTCACGCGTCGAAAGTCATCTTGTCAGAGTGAGACTGTAACTTCCGTTTTCGTCCGACCTATAAATATCTCTTGCCGGATTATATGCAAATGCATGTGTGAGTATTCAAAGGCAAGTTTTAGAATGCCAAGGAGCCTCTTCATTGCAAAGATACTATTATTTGTGTCGTTTGGTTACAAAACCGGTCATCTCCATAACAGAAAATGTTTCAGGAGAGACGATTTTTTTTAGGAAATTTGAAATCGGATCCAAATCTCTTGTTGTCAATGTGTCACTAGGATAGTAGGTTTTAGAGCACCATAAGAGAATCTGGGGGAAGGTGCATAGGGGGAAATTCAAATTTATAGTTAGGATTTGGCTGGTTTTAAAACCCATTTTGGAGTTGACCGGTTTTTCAATCAGACGACACATTTTGAGCTTACGAACCCTAAGCAGCAGTAGCAAATTTTACTGACTTTTAGGGTTCTGAAGCTCTTTGTTTTTTTTCTTCTTTACTTTTTTCTATAAGAAGAATTTTCGAAGTTCGATGGATTTGCACGTTTTGAGGTGCGCTGAGTCCATTTCAACCATTGTTGGAAAATGTCTGTGCTTGTGTCTGTATGTGTGTGACAGGTTTTTTTTTTCTTTTGTGGCCGCTTCAGAGCAAAACATAATGCATGAAATCTAACACAACTTGTTTGTATTGACGCTGAGGTTTTTTTGTAATCTCAAAACACGTGTACGTAATGATTTTACATATTTGCGTTTAATGACGTTGGTATAAAACCAACGTTCTTTGCGTTCTCGCACAAAGCCTTTTATTTTTGAGTTCAGTACTATTTATTATTATTACTTTAAAAAATATGAGTAAGTGCGACCTAGAATAGAGCGGAGAGCGAGAACATGTATTCTCTCCATGCTTCACGGATTAAATTCCCCGAAATCCACTCACTTAACTCTAACGTTTTGAGGATTATTACTTTAAAGATAATAATCAACCAGTCATATTTTCCGTTTTCGCAGAATCCCGCTCTAAATTCGGACCACAAAACCATTTCTTCAGTCCTTGCTTCCCAATTATTTCCCAACGCGGAACACAAGCGTTTCCCCATCGCTCCGTAGGAGGTACCTGCAGAGCACAAATCTAAACTCTCGGTGGCGAGAGGCAGGGGACAGGTGTGTGCTCAGCCGCCGTTCGCGTGTCGCCCGGAATGGCCAGCTGCCGATTCACTGAATCCGGCACCTGCGCGCTTTTCTGCTAAGTCGTTAAGCCACGGAAGAACAAAAGGAACGCGGGATGAAAGTTCGAATTTTGCGCAACACGGGGGCCTTGTTGACGCCCCTCCCCCCTTTTTTTTTCGCTTCACGCAAGGATGTGCCACTGTAAAAGAATGGGAGCGTTCCGGGCTTCCACCGGAATGATGTCCGGGTTGGGGAGGAAATCGCGTTGGAGCATGTCTTTTCGCTGACAAATATGAAAGCTATTAATAAGTTGAAGTTGGTATTTGAACTTCTGCTTAAAAGTTACTTTCCACTAAAATGGGAAAAAAAAAAGAAAACCCCTTAAGTAAGAGGGCTTAATAATGCATTGCAGAAGTATCGCTAAAAACGACAAAAGGAGACAAATATAAATTGGATGCATATTGAAAAACTAATTGAAAATTGAGCATCCACCCTACGTTTACTCCCGCTCTTCATACCACTTCCCCCTTCTATTTTTGATAAGCTTAGAAGTAGCAGCAAATTTAAGTTTATTTTTAACTTTTTCATTTCGGGCCCCATTGCTGTGGTACACTTAGCTACCCCGCCCCCCTTGTAGGGCCATGAAATAAACATTAAAAAAAAAGCTACTAAAAACTTTTAAGAAAACTGGACCTCCATAGACATTTCTGTTCTGAAAATGTAACTGCAGTCCTATAAGAAAATCTCTAGAATACTGGACTGCCATGAAGTTTCCTATACCCTGTATAAGGAGAGCTGGCATCTCAAAGTAAAATTTATTTCCCACTCCCTAAACTTTTCCCCCTAATGGTTGTTATAGTTACGGCGCTATGAACTTTTTCCCTACTTAACTTTTGCAACAATGGTTAAATGCAAACGGTTAAAATTGTTTTGTGCGTAAACTATTATTCTGTTGAAAAATCAACGTCAATAAAGAACAACTTTTTCTTGGAAATTTCATTTCAGGCTGGTGAGATTCTTACCTGCTGAGTGCAATTTTAGTAATACCTGACTGCAGAAGAATGAATTTAAAAAAAACAGTTGATTATGTTTTACCAACTGAAAACATAAGAGATGTGTAATCTTCTCTATCTCTACTAATAATAAAGCTGAAGGTGGGTTTGTCTTTCTGTCTGTCTCTCTGTGACCAGCGTAGCGCCAAAATCGTTCGATCGATTTTCATAAAATTTGGCACAAAATTAGTTTATAGCATGGGCGTGTGCACCACAAAGCGTTTTTTCGAAAATTCTATTTCGTTCTTTTTCTATTCTAATTCTTTGCTCATTTTTCATACAAATTCGATAAAATGGGGAAGAAATATTTTTATAAACATTTTCAAGTCTTATGTCATTCGAAAGCTTGAAATTTTCTGCTAAAAATTATTGTCAGTTCGAAGGTTTTACGAGCATCAGAAGAGCTGTAATAAATGAACTATGCTTTTAATTTAAATTAACTTTTCATGTTGTTACCATTCGTTCTTTTTCCCTTAATAATTTTTGAAAAGTACTTGTTTTTGGAGCATTCCAAACTCTAAGGCATGAATTCAAGTGAAACAGGCGATCGCAAATTGCAATCGCTACTGGAAGTGAATTACATTAGAACATTTCTTGATAAAAACATCGTGACGTCAGCGTGACGTTTGCCTGTGAAAAACGAGCTAGATAAAACTTCACAGCCTACTTGGCGAATAAGAGGAGATCGCTGACTGCTTGTGAGCTCTTATTGGCTCCACCCGTAGTGACGTCAGTACGATTAGCATTTATTGCGATTGCAACTTATCCAAATTTGGGAATTTGCGATTGCAATGGTGAGTTGCGATCGTCCATGTTTTACTTGAATTCCTGCCTAAGCCTTATTAAAATGAGTTATACGAAATATTTTTTCAGTTGGAAAAAATCGAAAAATTTATTATTTTGTTGTAAAAGCTAGGAAAGAAGACTTCCTTCTTCTTTTAAACTTTGGTAAGATCTCTGTTGGTTTCTGTAAGCTACAAATTGTTCTTATTTTCTCTTTTGGCTTATTTTTATATCACTTTTAAGGATTTACAGTTGAATTATAACTAAAATTGAGTATTTTTTCTGCGATACCGATTTATTACCAAATAACCTTTTGATTTTATACCACGGGCAAAGCCGTGCGGATACCGCTAGTATCATTGTAATTAATATTGAGGATTTATCAGAATAATTATTATTTATTTCTGTAACGATAATAATTATTTGTTATCATTACAATTATAGCATTTTCAAAAATTTTCTTAGCGACTGACGAAAAATATTGCTCCCATTGACCGCAGTGTGAAAAGCACTTAAGTTTAAACCGTTCAGAATAAACGTATTCACAGAACGTCAGATTAATTTTTACTTTGGCAACTAGCTGTTGGCTTCCCTACTGAACTTTCCTTCTGCGGATAACGCAGAGTGAAAGTGAAAAGTCGGAAACAGATTCACTTTTCTCTCTCTCATGTCCGCGGGGGTATAGCTCAGTGGTAGAGCATTCGACTGCAGATCGAGAGGTCCCCGGTTCAAACCCGGGTGCCCCCTAGCGATTATTTTTGAATTCGTACACGATCTTCTAGTTTTGCAACAAAAAATACGAAAACTAGGTAACTATTTTTTGAGTGAAAGGAGTAGATGGTTTCATTTGGATTTTTTTTTTTAAATTTACGCTCATGTGAAATTAAAGTTTTTTTCACTTTTTGTTCCTTCCTTCTTTATGAGTTTTTAACTTTTTGTATGAAGGAATGTTTTTAACTAAGAAAAAAAGGAAAATTGAATTTTTGTTTCTTGCATCAGAAAGAGGGATGATTATTTCTTTTTAATCCGTTCACAAGCTGCTAGTATTGGCAGTGAAAAAATAAGAAAAGTTGATTACTATTTTTTGAATGGAGGAGTAGAGGATAGTCTCAGGAGGAACTTTTTGACTTGCACTTTCATGAGAAATTAAAAATAAATAAATAAATGAATAAGGATTCCATTCTTTAAAATGAGTGTTAACTATTTTCAATATGGGTCATTCCATAGCGACTGAGGTAACATTCAGAGCTGATTTTGTAACTGATTTTACATGCAACTTAAAGGAAAAAAAAATTTTTTTTAGTTATGCTGGTGGATTTACAATGTACATTGTATCTATGTATCATTTCTGCTAAAATTTTAAAATAAAATTACTGACAGGAGATATGTTTTCAACCAGTGGTTGGAAAAACTACATATATTTTGTAGCGAACTACAACTACAACTACTTTCTTATAAATGTAGTTAACTACAGCTACAACTACTTTTTTTTAAATGTAGCGAGCTACACTACTTTTGAAATGTAGTTGCTACTTCGCTACTTTTTAAAAAATAAATAAATAAAAAGAATACACCGTTTGAGGATCGACCGAAAAAATTCGAAAAGTGGTTTAGATTAAAAAATTACCTCATTCGAATATGGAATAGAAATAGGAATTGTCTTTGAATTTATTTGTTACTTTTCCTTTTTGTTCCTTTGTTTTTGCTAAAATTTGTCCTTTTTTAGATTTTTTTTTACAATTTTACGAATATTCGCCACAAGAACCACCTTGTTTTCTTTCTTCGTTCTCTTTTTCTTTTCATTTATTTTTTTTTATTTAATTTAAAGTAGTTTCTAGAAATCGCTACTAACTACTACTTTTTTGTATCGCGCTACTCGCTACTCTACTTTTTTTAAAAAGTAGTGCGCTACACTACAAACTACTAAAAAATGTAGCTACTACAGTAGTTTCGCTACTTGTAGCGCGCTACTTCCGACCACTGTTTTCAACCAAAATAGCAGCGTGACAACGTAACATTTTTGCAACCCTGAAAAATAATGCTCATGTTGTGAGGCAAAAATTTCTCAAAGTTAAGCAAGTGTTAAAAATTGAATGAAAAATTTTAAAAAATTGTAAAGTTGGCTTTTAAAAACATAAAACACATTTATTAAATCTTAATTTTTGTTAGTCTTAAGTGTCACTTTTACTCAAGATGGAGTTTGACTAACGTAACCATCGAATAACAAGCAGTAAACACACTACAAACTATTTATTATGGCTAATCTCAGTGATAATTACAATACTTTATCAATTTTTTAAAACTTCTTATGTTGTATGATTTTTATTTATTTTTTGATACTTTTTTCATTTTTGTATTTTTTTTTCTTCGACTGAGGTTGACATTTCTATGGAATGACCCATAATGACTCGCACTGTTTAGAGGATTTTTAGAGGCTCTAAATATTTTTCTGTTTTTAAAATCTCGAAGTGTTACTCGTATATCGGTAAGAGAAATAGATGATAATTTAAGTATAATATTAATCATTCAAATATTAATTATTTATTTTTTGAGTCCAGCAAAAATTCTAAAATCCTAGGCGACACACATAGCGAACCATTTTTCAGTTTGTCGGTCATGGCAGGAAAGAGAAAGAAATTAAGAAAATAAATCAAAAAGAAATTAAAAGTAAAAGCTCAAAAATCCTCACCTTGAAATTATAGGTTAAAAAAACTAACACAGTGGCCGAGTAGCCGCCGCTTGTATGAATACGTCTGCTCTAAACAGTTTTGATTCAATAAAACGGTTGATTCCATAAAACGGATAATTCAACAAAGCTAGATTGTGTTGTTTTTAGCGATTTGATTCATTAAAGCGATTGATTCAATAAAGCGACTAATTCAACAAAGCTAAATTATGTTCTGTTTTTTAGCGATTTGATTCATTAAAGCGATTGATTCAATAAAGCGACTAATTCAACAAATCTATATTGTGTTCTGTTTTTTAGCGATTTGATTTATTAAAGCGATTGATTCAATATACCACTGATTCAATTTACCGGAGTCCATTGTAATAATTTATAAACCTTTTACAATTTCAGTACATTAAATAGTATATATTTTTTAATTTAATAATTCATATTTTTTTATAGATATGCAGTTTTTGATAAAACTCTGGCCGATTATAATTTTTGCTTGTTGTTCAAAGCTATAGCCCTCTCGCCTGTTCAAGTGCATCCCTATGAGAGACTGGTTTGAACAGGAATGTTTAAAACTTTCTAAGGTTTACGTTTAAATATTATTTAATTTAATTGTAAAAAGTTGGCTTTAGGCTTGGAGGAAGCAATACAGTATTTTTCTCATGTAATGGTAAAACAGTAATAATTATGATCTGAATAAGAAATATGTCGATTTCGTAAATAATTTTCGTCGGTGTCCTCCTCTTCCGTCCCAACATATCAAACGAAACATGTATTGTAATGTTCAATGAAGAAGAAAATACTTTGTTTTTCTTTGAATTACTATGTTGAGATACTCAATAAATAAGGAACATCTGAGGAAACTTGTTATTACAGTCAAACCTCGTTAAAACGAACTCAAAGAGACCTTCAAAACCAATGTAATCGTCTTATCTGAAAGGAAATGCGCAGCAAACAGAAGGACGGGAAATTGTAGTTCGTCTTAGCAGTCATTCGTTTTAAGCGTGTTCGAAATAACGAGGATCAACTGCATGACGTTATCTTAAACTTTAATCATTACAACTAATCTCGTATCTGAACAGAGGCGATCCAGAAAGTTTTGAAAGGGGGTCAAGTTTTAGTGCGAAAAAGCATGTGAAATTTAACCTTTCTTTAAATATCATATTACACCGCAAGTAATATTTTTAGAATATTCTGTTAAATTAACCATTTATTTATTTTGGTAAATATTTATTATCAGAAAAAATATAAATTTGCAATTTATAAAGTGTCTACTTGTAATTAATATTAGAATTATTGAATTCTCAAACATAAAGTTCTTTTAAATTTCTTAAATAAAATTTAACATTTTTCACACATATTGCATGGTTAAAATTTTTATTTCGATGAAAGCAAGATTGTTAATGGTTGTGCAACTGATAAAACGTGTTACTTATCAAAGAGGGGTCAGCTGAGCCTTTGAATCCGTCCTTGTATCTGAACCCCTTTTCTGTTCGAAAACAAAACTTAGTTTGAAACGAAAAAGTTTTTATTTCGAATGATCATTTTAGAAATCTAATACTCTTATGAAATAATATGCAAAATATTCCATTCGATTTAAATTGCTTTAAATTGCGCAACTTAACCTGCGAATATAAAAATAAATATTTTCTCACTACCATCGCAAACAAATCGTTTCATCCAAGGTCAATAACTGATGAAATATGTAAGTCTTGAAATGCTACCAAACGAATTCCCGAACCACTTTTTTTTTTGTTTTAAATTCTGAATCTAACTCTAACCAAACCAAAACAAAAGCATGATTGCGACAATATGCTTGATATGTTTACAAATAATAATCAATCAAAGTAGAAAAGATTTCAATATTTTATTTCTTTAACTTTTTGGATTTCTTATTTTAGATAATAGCATTGTTCCATTTAAAGAGCTGGTTTTTGGAATGAGTATCATTCAACGCTTAAAGATATTTTAAGTATTTTTTTTGAGATATATTTTGCAAAAAAATAATTGACGAAACAAGTTGTTTGTTTTTTATCATGAATTTAGTTTTCACTCTATTTTTGTTTAATACTGCTCTGTCTAGTTCTGTTTTTTCCAGAACGGTTGAAAACGTTGTACAAAATAGTTTATAAAATTCTCGAATAAGAAAACATTCAAAATTTTCAAAGTAAAAGCACACTCTTTTATACAAAACGTGGTACAAAGAAGGAGCTGTCAGACAGACATGAAAATCGGAAGATGTGATGTGCTCCATGGTGTAACTTCTGAACCCTATTTCGCAATTACATCGTTTAAATGTCAGCAATGAATTTTCTGAAACACTTACTCTGACTGCTCGGCCATCTTACCCCGATACTTCCTAATTTAATTTAAAAAAAAAAGATTAAAGTGTGTTGTTTATTGCTCAAAAAAATGAAATTTCGTAAATTACGAAATCACAAACCAGTGTAGGACTTCTTTGGCAAAAAACTTCGTTCTTTCATCATTTTTAATGAAATGTATGATTGTAGTTTCAAGTGCGGGACAAAATGGCGGAATTTTCGTGGAATGGCACTTTATCATTTTTAGGATAATTTCTAACGTAAATTATGTGAATTTCGTACATAAATTTAATATTGGTTTTTCACACATAAAATACGCATATTTTAAGTGACTTCGTTGAAAAAATTGAGCAGTCGGAGGGTTAAAGTATCTTATGTTTGTAATCTTTTAACATGGTAGATAGGGATGCACGGATAAGCAAATTGGCTAATTTCCGATTTAGCGGCTGTTTATAATCGGCCGATTAATCGGCTTGGTCGATTAATAATCATTTTTCTATTTTCAATGTCTCCATCATTTTTTTTTGCTTTTATTAATTTCGATTTTAGAAATACTTGTGATTAATTTATTTCTTGAGAAATTATTTTTATCCATTTTCCAAGGGTTTTTAAAATAATTTCAAAATTTGATCCAATTCTTTTTAGCTAATTTTTATATTATTGTTAGTGAAATTAACTAGGCACGAGAACTCAAATAAAAAGCAAGGGGGAGGGGGAGGGACTGTGGTGAGCACGCTATTTTAGGAGCACTTTTAGTTTAAATTTATTTTTAAATTTTTAGTACCCATGTAGTCCAAAACTTATTCTTTGTGAAAATTATGAAGTTCTCTAAAACACTATGATAATGGAGAAAATATTGACCCATGAGAAATGTTTCAACATTGCGTATTTTATTCAAATTGGGAAATTTAATTTTTTTAAAATTTGCATCAACTTTTTTTTTCACTACTCGCTCCGTTATAGTTTTTGAATTATTTGTCTTGTTTTTTCTTCACTTCATTTTCATACTACATATTACTCTTGAGTTTGCAGAAAGTTATTTATTGTTTTTGAATATTTTTTCATGGTTACTTTTTGTACAAGTTATACTTAAAGTAATTTTATTTAAAAAATATATTATCCTCCGTTGAATCGACAAATTTTGACTGATTAGAAATAAAATGAAATGCTCACGTGCTTCGCATTCCAATTTAAAAGTTCTGTAATTTAATTATTCATAATATAGTGTCATGTGAATAACAGCTGTATTATTATTTTTAAATATTTCCTTAAATTTACGCACTTTTTGAACTATTTGTTTCGCTTTTAGTCTGTATACTTTCATATTACATGTTATAGTAATGTTTGCAAAAAAATATTTACAGTTGGTGAATTAAATCGTCATAGTTCCTTACTGAAGGTTTGCTTTGAAAAATGGTATTTAAAAATATTTTTTCCGCCGATATATCGGCAAAATTTTGCAGCTTATCAATAATCGACAGAACTGCCGATTAATCGGTGCATCACCAAAAGTAGGTCAGTATTAGCCGAATATTGTTAAACATGGTGCAACCCTTCACTGGTACTGGTACTCAAAGGCGGATCTTGAGCTTGGTGACGGAATATCTGTCTTAGTTTTTGATCTCTGTGTATTAGATAAGTGTCGACGTGCATTCTTCTTCACCCATTAATGCCTAGCGTCCCTTTTTATGGACGGTCCAAAAAAGAGTCTGAATTTCCCCAAAATGAACATTTCAACCAAATAAGAGTGTTTAATTAGTACCTTGGTATTGTCTCAATTCGTTATTAACGGATTGCTGCACAAATTTTAATATGATTTTTATCAGAAATTACATTGTTCACAATCTCAAGAAAAAAAAGCTAAGTTTTTAAAGTTATTCCCAGCTTCCCAGTTTATGTTAATTGCTGATTTTATTTCTTCTTATAAAATGTCTTTTTAAATATTATATCGTAGGCAGGAAAAAATTTTAGTAAGAAAAGTATGTACCCTCTGGGGTCTATCCTAATTTTTAAGGGACGACTTTTCTTTTCTTAATAAAAAAATAATTTTTTACATGATGTTTTTTAAATTATTTTTCCTATCCATTAAACACTATTTGTAACCAGTATACAAAATATCTTTGAAAAAAAAAGTCAGGTATTAATGGGTTAATATTATAATCAATTTAATTATTTTTTACTTAGTGATAATATTAAGGTTTTCAGAAATGTACTACTCAGGTTTAGAAAAATTGGGTTATTGAAAGAATTCGGTAACTGGCTGTTAGAGTTCCCGAATTCTTGGGTCAGCTAAATAAGGTTTAATGTTCCTGCTGCTATTTTCGGTGTTCTGTGCAACTACTTTTTATATTTTGTTGAATTTCATTTTAAAAATATGCTCAGAACCTAATATAAAATTTTTGTAATATATAGTTTACAGTTCGGGGCTTCACACCCCCTTTCAGTCTTTTGTTCGGATTTGAAGCTGTTTATAAAAAATACTTTAAAATTGAACTGGGAAATTTCGCTCTGCTTACTCCTCCTCACACCATGGTTTTCAGCTGAAAACTTATAAGTCAAAAACAAGCCAACCAGTGTAATAACTACACCGTTTACCGTGTATTTTTAAAGTAAATTTTAACCGTAAATATTAACCATATCATGAACATTTACAGCACATTCTCTATGCTTCTACAAGCAACAGTTAATATGCGATTTAATGATTACTACTTTAATATTATGGAATTTTCCTGTTTTATTTAATAAGTCTTAGATTATTTGGGGCTAATCATGCATTGTTTGAGATTTATATTTGCTCCCATTATCCTTTAGCAACTAAGTAAAATAAATACCTTTGTGCATAAATATAATAGCATAAATACAACCTTGAAAAGCAATTCCTGCGCATTTGTGCTTTTTAACGTTGTATTTATACTATTAAACTAAGTAGTCACAACTTATAGACGGAATTACTTTTTAACCAGCTATATTTTAGCATAAAGAGTAATTATTAAAAGCTGCGTTTTAATATCCATTTTTTTTCATTTGCATTTTTTTTTAAATTTCCGAATGCTTATTATTATTTTGAGAAACATAAATACACTGTTTAAATATTAAATAAAGCTCCACTTCGGTCTAATCCCAAAACATTAATCTTCAAGTATTTGCAAAAAACAGCATTTTCTTACTCTTAAAAAAATACTTGAAACTTTAAAAACCAATAACATTTGAATTTTAGTATATCTGAACACACAATAGGCGAATTAGACCGCTTGTGCTTTAAAATGTTTTTAAAGCTTCACTCCCCCCTATACAACCTGATGAACGTGCCTGGATGGGAGCCCTGTAAATTATAGTAACCCTATTTATGAATGCTTATTGTGCTACTACCTCCCCCCCCCCAAAAAAAAAGTGGTTATTCCGCTATGCCATTAAATGCCTAATTTGTGAGTTATATAAAAATATAAATTAAATTCATTTCTACCGGATCTGGCAAAAGTATAGAGTAGGAAAAAAGATGATTTCTAGTTACTACGTTTCTTGAAAAGGCCTACCAAGGCCAGGCTCATATCAATTGCAGGAATCAAGAAGCAATTTAAGAGAACCCTTCCATAGAGGCCACAAAGTTCGAAGGTTAGCTTACTAGGATCCACATACTAATTTGCCACAAAGCTCACTTTTTGTGCTTCGGGTACAATGGGGCGAGATGGTCATTTGGAATTCTAGGAATAGACGAGGAAAGTCCTTGAATCCTCGGCAATTCGTGTCCCTACCCATGCAAAATGATAGGTTCGTCAAGAAATCAGACCGATCCATCAAACCTCAAAGCAACTTTTGACACTTGGAAATCCACGAAAATTCCTCCTCCTTTTTTTTCAATAGCCAAATCTACCTACCGCGTAATCAGCTGCAAAATCCTGCTTCGGCTTTGTTTGGTCTAGTGACAATACGGTGGACTGTTTCTAGTATTTAGAATTTCATATAAAGGTCTCTAATACTAGGGTATGCAAGGTTATTTTTTTCTTCCTGGAGTACGGCATTTATCAAAGAACTACTTTGGAAGTTAGATAGGGTAATTTATGCTTCAAGGGCTTCTTGCTTTACTTTATGCGTGAAACACTTCAAGATTGCATTCATTAAATTGCTTATTACCTGAGTAAATTTTGGCTTTGAGTATGAGCTTTGCCAGGTTAGCTATGATGCTCTAATGAGGCCATAGCTTTCTGCGAATCCATTTAAAGAACGCCATTTCTTTTTTCTTTTTGTTGTTATTTTAATGCCACGATCTTTAAAGCTTTCAATATGATGTTTTTTACCAGACTGGTTTTAGACGAAATAAACGTATACGATTGTCAATATCACCCAAGCAGAGTAATAAGGCATTAATTCTTCCTAGTTTAATGTACAAGATATCTACGAAGCACTCGTTTGATTGCAGTAGCCACTCTTTTAGGGACGGAATCTAGAAGCTTTTGCAAACACTTCTTTCGTTATTTCATGGTGCAAGATTTCACTTTTTGTTTCCTTAAACTTCTTTCTGTATTTGCGCTTCCCAAAAATCAGTTTAATTTCAAAAATATCATTTTCGGTGGCTTATTTTAAAAAATGAATTGAATTTTGACACCTGGAATTCAAATTATATTTTTCGCAATCAAGGGCGGATCCATGTTCTGGTTAAGGAGGGGGTCGTTTTCGGAAAGGGGGAGGGGTCAAAGTGCAATTTTTGTGGAAAAATGGAGGGTTTGAGCAGATTTTTCGCAATACAAGTCCAAAAATGCAATTTTTTGCTATATTTGACCAGTTAAGGGGGGGGGGGGTCATGACCCCCCCTCTGTATCCGCGCTTGTTCGCAATCGCTTGCGATAGGTGTGTGCATGTGTGTAGATGTACGTGTGTTGTTCTTGTATGTAGGCGGTCGCAAGAATGTTTAGGATACGGACGTGTCCACAAGAGGACAGAGGACCTGTATCAGCAGAAGGAGCAGGGGCCGGTGCACCTCCGAGGAGTTGAAGCACCGTTCACACTAATGATGGCAATCACCGTCACCAAGTCCAATCTGAAAAAGGAGCCACAACGCCAACTACGGAAGAAAATAAAAATAAATAGCAATTCCTCATTGCTCAAAAGAAAAAAAAAACAAAAAACTTTCCAAATTTGCAATACTTTTTTGACTAGTTGGGTACGTTCAAGTTCGGTTCGAATGTAATAACATTCATCTATAACATCAGCGCAACCCGGCTGAGATTCCATTTATTTTCCCCAGCCTGCCTGTTCTACCTGAAACGGTACCTCCGGAAGCTGAAACACCTGCGTCTAATGACCAAAATGTTTTAAACATTGGGAACATCATTTGCTGATTATGTTTTATGTATGTCTTGCCCATTGACTTTTCCAGAGCGGGGCATGATATTTCCACCTCTTATCAAACCGAACGTTTTTATTCATATGTAACCGAACTTTTTTGTTCCAAATGAAGCAATTTACATCCACTTTTCGAAGTGTTTCTGTTTCGTGACCTCGATATGGTAAGTGCAGTTGTATATTGTCGGTTGAAATTAGCTAAGAATTTGTCAAAGTGGAGAATCCATAAATAAAATATTGTACTTGATGTATTTAATGAAGTATGTCTTTTCTCCAAGAAACTAAACTAAAATGAAAAGTAGAGTAGAATTCGCCATAAAAATAGTCATGTCTGAAAATGTAATGCAAAGGTTTAATTTTGTTTAATAATTTAATTTTGTTTGGAAACACTTATTGACATTGTTTCAAAAATAGCGGTTTTATAAATACTATTTGATATGCCAATGTAAAACAATGGAAACGGTTCAAAAATAGCTTTAAATGTTGTGGCAAGGGACTGTCCACAAATGATGTAGCGTTTGAGGGGAGGAGGATTTTTAATCTTATCATTTTTTCAATGTCTTTTAAAAATTAAAACAGTTGGAAATCTTAGGAAGAATGAAATAAAAATATTTATCAAGAATCAAATACCACAAACGGAACAGTTAATTAACTTGGATAGATACATTTAAATGCTAGTTTCAGGAAGCTTACTTTTTTTAAATTACTCTGAAATAATTATGCTGTCACCCACGGACTGTAGCCTGTCTATCTCCACCGCCCGATGCAGCCATATATTGATCTCAAAGATTCGGGATCTGCCCTGGAACTTATTTATCTTGCTAACAGTTTTTCTATTTATCTATTGCTATGGTTATTAAGACTAGTCTTTCGAAATTTTCTGTTAGCACGAGGGGAGGGGGAGGGAGGCGTGTATATCCAATGTCTATAAAATTGAAAAACATCAAAAACTACTCCCACGCTTGTGTAAATTTGGCCGAGTGAGTGATTGCTTTCAATCTGACCCCTAGACCACTAGTCTATCAGCTAATCAAAACGCGGCAAAAATTTATTAAAAAAAAAAAAAAAAACCAGCATTCATTTGAAGCAAAGAAAGGAATTAATCATATTGCCAAAACTGAAGCAATTCAGCATAGCTTGAATATTTTGCAGCACTTTCAGTCGCCAAAAGCGAACTGACCGGTTTTAGAATCCTTAATTGGAGGACCACATTTTCGATTTTCCCCTCACGTCTGCCTTTCAATTACTTTCGCTTTTTGCTTATTGTCTGTCACATTCATTTGGCTCTTTGGCGAGGTTTTGTTCAAATAAGATGTAAACAATGAGTTAGAGAGTGAACTTTCACTCTCGATGGTTAAACACCCATGAAATAATAACATGGTTAAACAATGCGGGTTGTCCATTTTGAAAGAGAAACTAACTGTAGTAATAAATGGTTGCAGTTTTTTTCCTTCACTAAATGTATTATGGTAGGCGTGGTTAATTGTCCGTGAAATGATACCGAAAAAAATGTGCAGTACCAAGTCCTGAACGGATCAGGACTCTTGTTAGAGTAATGTTTAGCTCTTTTAATTGAACGATTCAGATGCTCGATTGTGGTTGATTTTTTTTCTTTTAGAAATCGTCTGATCATTATGGATAATCAATAAAATTTTAATTGCAGTGTAGAACATGCAAAAACTTGGTTATATAGTGTCCTTCTTTTACAATTTATTTTATTGGTACCCCCCCTCCCCCTTTTTTCCCCATTTTACTAAAATCTGGTTTAAAAGAGTCTTCAATTAAAGAAAGAGTTTCTGAAGAAACTGCCGGTTTCTCCAGAAATTGGTTGACAATTTTTGGAAAAATTGAATCATCCTTGAAAACAATTCAATCATATTTGAGATAATCCTTTTTCTAAAACGGACCATCTTGTACATGATCCATTTTATACTAAAATTTGAACTTTTCAGGTAATTCAACCTGTCAATTAATTAAATCCATAAGTAAATAATAAAAAAAATAAAATAAATAACTGCACTTTCTTCTATTATAGGGTAAGATATTTTATTGGTCGCTGATATCAGGTCTGCTAACAAATACTACGCAAGCTATACTGTAACTAAAGTTGAGGGCAAGCAATGCAGTTTCGGTGTTTTGCAAGCATCAGATAGTCCCCTAGTATTGTTAAAGGGAGCAATTCTCAAGTTTTTAATACGATACATCTTTAATTGTAGATAATACGTTCAGTCGTTGCCGCACGGTATTTTTTATTGTTTTGAGGGCGAAAAATATTATTAAATTTCATCTAACATAATCAGAAGACGTTAATCGCAGTTTTTTTTTCCCCAACGTCCTAAAATGGTATTGAGTTTCAAAATGTATTTTTATCCGTTATATGATGTATTCATGCCGAAGACAAACAAAGGTTTCAAATCCCCACACACATCTATGGGCAAAGAAAAAAAAAAGAATAATTAAAGAGAAACAAAAATCTGTGCTTCGGTCGAAGATAAAGGATTTCAGTATACTGATATTTTGGCACACTGGTCATTTATAATAAGAAACACCCTATATATCAGAAACCATACGGCACTGCAAAAAATAAACCGTTGTTTTTATAGTGTAACACTAGCAATTTTGCAGATTCTTTCTGTAAAGCAGCAATTTTGCAGTTTATCACAATTTTACAGTTTATTACAACAAAATTAGCTGTATTAATATACTGTAAAAACAGCCATATAATACTGGCAGTAGAGGTTCCAGTTCAAAACTGTAAAATGCACAGTAATAAACTGTAAAATGAGCAATTTTCAGTTTATTACTGTAACGTTAACCATTTTTACAGTTTATTACTATAAAATTAGATGTGAAAACAACATCTATTTTTTACAGTATTGCAATTTGTTAAAACGGGTGATTAGTAGAGTACTAGTCAAAAAAAAAAAAAAAAAAAAAATACATAGTTCATTGAAATTTCGGACAGTGCCAGCTGCAGATGTCCGCACTCTGAAAATCTTGGGGATTGCGATATAAATCTCGAACAAGGAAAGCCCGCTAGCCATATCGAAGTCTGTTCACGTCCGACAGTTGCCTCTTGCTGCGGCCCGAAATGGGTAACAAGGCTGTGTCCAGAGAGGTGCTGGGCCTCCGTATTAGCCCGTTAATGGCACGCGACGCACACCTGCCTCTGGCTACCTTGATCAATGCACTACCAGGCGGAAAGTTATAATTATAGCATTCGTTTAAAACAATCTCAGTGTCTGAGCTGTATAGACAAGTTGAGCGGAGATTCGGTGCCCGTTCGTGTGGCAGAATTAATTCGGAACTTGAGGTCAGAACGTTTAAATAAAAAAATTAGCAGTCCACGCTCAGTGGTATGCTAGCCTGTCATTTTGCCCCCCCCCCCCAAATGAGGTCAGGAGGGGAAAATTTCCCTCTTGCTGTAAGAAGTTAGTGTACATATGTAAGTGATGGACATGATTTTTGTTGTTTTCCGAAAAAAAAAATCAAGTAAATTAGTACCCCTTGCCACCCCCTAGAATCTTTCGAAATGAGAAAGCCTGGTCATATCAATATAAGGGAGTGGTCATTTATTATGGCCAGGGGGGGGCCGGAAGCTAAGCTTCATTTTATGAAAAAATTACATGACCCCTCATCAAGCTGTCATATAATTTTCATGACCCCTGTGGGAAATTCTAAATATTTTCATGACCCCCCCCCCCCCTTAATTAACATTGCAAGATTTTTTTTTTTTTTTTATTTTAATTTTTCAATCAGCCTGCAACTTTTTTCAGCTTATAGATCATAGCGTTGAAAGAACTAATAATAAATTTTATCTCTAACTAATACAAGTAAAATCAAAAACAAAAAAAAATATTGTATGCATATAAAAGAAATCCAATGAACATAAAACAAAAAATTGAAGCAACAAACTAATAGTGTCTCATTAGGCCAGGTGTAGCCAACTTTTTGGGAAGAGAGACACTATGACTGCAACTATCAATTTCTCCAGCATACTGTACTAGTTATTAAGCAAGTTTTCATTTTTTTTTAAATTTTCAAAGTTTACATGGCACAGTTACTGCTTCAACTAACTGCATTGCAGCACGCATGCTACAAGTTGGGAATCTCTGCATTTGAAAAAAGCACTAACTGATAAACTGTACATAATAAATCGAACCTTCAACCTGGAAATAAGAGCAGAGATCACAGAAGCCAATAGGCTCTTGGTTTTTTTTATAGGTTTAAGTTTCTTAATATGTTTCTAAAAATTTGTAGTATGCTTTCAGAAAACAATTAGTTGCATGCAAATTGTCACCATTGAATACATTTCAATGGAAAAAGATTTGTATTATTTTAAAATTATATTTAATGATAATGTTATTGAATAAAATTTTTAGTCTGAAATCGTAAGAGAAATATTTTAGCAATTATAATTTAAGCAATTCAAAAAAACAGCCTATGAAAAATGCAATTTTTTACACAACAGAAAAAACAAGACTTCTAATTTTTAAAAAGCACCACGTACCTTAAGGAATGAGAAGAAGAATCTCTGTACCACACAATGGTCACCAAAAACTATTTAACCTTTAGCCGACAGCCGATCCTTAACCTTTAACCGATTAACCTTTAGCCGATTATTTTTTAGTTGAATAACAATGGAGAAACAATATAAATTAAGTACTGTAAATTAAGTAATTCTGTCTTTTTCTCCATTAGAGAAGTACTTTACAGTATGCAAATCTGTGTTTTGATAATCTATGTTTCTGATAACATAGAAAGGAATGAAACAAACCTAAAATAATTTAAATATAATGACTAGTAATATACATCTTGCTCGTAATACTACTTTGCAAAAAAAAAAATATATTTTGGGTAGAAGTTAACCTACCACGCATTATTCATAACATGCAAAATTATATGAATCGAGTTCTTAAACTATCATGCCAACTAGTGGTTATGAGATTTTTTATGGGGGGGGGGGGGGTCTCTCTCAGTTTTTAAGGAGTATAATTTTTTAGGTGATAGATACTAAAAAAGGAGCTTAGAACAATAGAACTTCATTTCTGAAAAATAAATAAAGAATGAAAACCAACTCCTTCTCATTCACTAAAATGTATTCAGGTTCTTTTAACCTTGTAATTTAATGAAGCACCATTAGCGTTTCTCTTTAATACGTTTTTATCATGTATGCCTTTTTTAAATCAGCCCCGGTGGAATCAAATACATATTAAAGTATACATATTTTATGTATTTTCATTTAAAGGTTTTTTTATGCCATCCATTCAAAATGCATCAACTGTATTGTGTTTTGTGAAGTTAAAACTCCCTTCATAGTTCATAAACACTCAAATGAGTGGCTTAACCCTCAAACTGCAGGTTGAGTAATGAAGAAATGCTGCACTTAAATTAACCTTTTCCGTGGCTGAGATGTTTGTTATCCAACTTTGTCGATATCTTTCTTTCATTTAGCTTTTGCTCTCTCAGAGCAGCCGTCGCAAAGCTCACAACAGAGCAGGGAAAAGGTTAAAAGATCTTCGATATAATAGCAAATGATGTGATGAAGCCTCGAAGGCTGTATGACGTTTATAACGTTTAAAATATTGCAAGCTTAAGAAATGGAAAATAATCGGTTAAATTTTTCATGGCGGTGCTTAAACTACTCGAGTGCCGGACCTAAGCAAACAAAGCTATCTAAATTACCGCAGATTAGGTATGGCTTCTATTTCTACAAGCACCGTTGAGGGGGAACTCTTATTTAGCTTAGCATACATGCCACAAGGGCCTGTTATATAAAGGTATGCAGCCACGAAGTACTTCCTTTCCAGAGCCAAGGATTTTAAGTCGGAACCTCTTCATCCGAATGACACTTTGTTTTCCACTAGACAAGGCGGCCCGCAGGTTCAAAAAATTTTTTACGCTCTCTCTTAAATTGGATCACATTTTCATAACCCCCTATTGAGCTAAAATTTTCATAACCCCCCCTCAAACAAAAATTTTCATAACCCCCCCCTCAAGCAACATATTTTTCCCATGACCCCCCCCTAAAACATACCTAATTTTTCGTGACCCCTCAAGATAGCTTCCGTCCCCCCCCTAGCTATAATAAATGACCGCTCCCTAATGGGCAGTGGCGTGCATAGTATCCCCACAGCCGCAGCGAGCAGTGGGAGAGCACGATCCAGAAAAATACCACTATGAGTTGCACGGGAAAGATATTTTTTATTGTTTAATATGAGGGGAGGGGAGGGGGTAAGGGCACTTACAAATCTGACGGGGGGAGCGCACTTTAGTCTATGTACGCTACTAATAACGAAGGTTTGGGACATAAGGAGTCTTGGAAAACTATTCTACATTATATAGTTTGATTGAAAAAAAAAAAAACCGATTTGGCTACTTTAAATCAAAAGATGCAAACCAAAAAACTTTCATTCTATTTCCACTGCTAATATCCATTCAGTGGTTTTTCACTTCTGCTCTTTTTTTCAGTCGTTTGAGTTTGGCAGTGATCGCATAAGTGAGACATCACCGGTCACCGCAAAAGAAAAATAAAATATCCTTAGCAAAAATAAACAATGTAAAAATTTTTCCATTGATGAAAATTGTCTTAAGAAAAATGGTAGTTCAGTTTTTTTATTTTTTTTTTCTTGCTCTAATTTTCACTCCTAAAAGTGACGGATTTAACCATGTTGTAACTGTCACAATTGCAAGGGGCCCCCACGACATAGGGCCCCAATGGGAATCCAAACAAATGCACATGAGAAGTATTTTATGTCGTTCCGTTCAGGTTGAAAGGTCCTCCAAAAATGCTGCGCGATGGGCTTCCAAATCTGCAAATCCCCACTGCTCTCGAGTTCAGTCAAATGTTGAGCACTTCAAGAGATTATAAACTCCATGCTATATTAGATATGTGCGAATAACTATTTTAACTTTCTTCAATTACAAGTGAACTTTGTTGTTTTATCTCAAAATAAAAATACTGATCGTTGAAGAAACAAAGTTTATAGAACTTAGGTACATGTAGTTACTGCAACTCAACACTAGGACGCTGAACTGCATTAGTTGTTGCTGCATCAAGAAGTTTACTATTTCTTGGATAGATTTCTATCTTCATAAGTTAAATTAAATTGGTTGATCTTGCTCCAAAGATATATTGAAAACAAATTTCGGGCTATGAATTTTTTGCATTGCTCTAATTGGAATCTGACGGATAGAAATAGTTACCTCCTGGTTTATAATCTCACCGCTGTTCATTAGATGAATGGCTATACTTCCATGGATTTATAGGAAAAATACATTTTTTCACTGATTAAAATTATCTGTCAGTCTTGTTCACAGTGCTATGTCTCCACAACTCTAACATCTGATTACATCACCAAAAATATTATGGATATATGTCGTTTGATGGCTTTTTTTAATGGACTTTTTGCTGTACCCAGCTGCCGTCGACTGTCGTTCAACTTCGTGACCCAAGGGTCATCCCCTACAGAACTGTGCAATTCGCTAGGGGTGGAAGATTCCGATCATCTTTCGGACAAGGAAACTGTGAGGAGATTGTAAGTCGATCCACGTCTCACACTTTCGTACGCTCAAGCTCTGATTGTAGAATTGGATAATAAAAGGAGCGTGGCCCCTATTCTTGACGCATGGATCGCACGCGACAGGCACACCTGCTTTCGATGCACTCCATTGGAATGACTCGGTTTGCCCAATGATTTTGATGATTATGGTAGCGAAATAAAAATGTATTTCTTAAGAGTCCCGAAGCTGTTTAGAAGATAAATAGCTAATGCTAGTGAAACTATAGAATAAATAGTTTTGCCTGCAAACCAAATTTTCACAAACTATGCTTGGCAAAGTAAAAGAAAATATCACAACATTAAATCTCCCGAATTTGCAGAGAACTGCAGACACTGCTTTAGAATTATCAGGAACTGCTCAAAGGTTGCATCCTACCATGTCGTCGGTAGGATATTATTAAATAAGCCTCGTTAGTGTTACTAAAATATTCAATTAAAATATTTCTGCAAAACCAATAGCAGCTCTTACTCAGTATATAAAATTATTTTCTGATCAGGCTTGTTTTTTGTTCATAGAAATTTCCAATGGTTTAGATATTGGAACATATTTTTAAAATATCAAATTTTGCTCTATGACAAAGCCTGTCAGACTTTTATTTATTTACTTTTTTAGTCCCAAAGCTGATCCATCACAAAATTCGTATTTGCAGAAATTGGATGTTTCTTAAATTACTGAATTAGAACGGAACCTTCACTTCACTAGGGATGCCGTTTCGAGATGGGTTACTTTTCCCCTTTTCGAAATGTTTTTCTCGGTACCGAATTGTAGATATATATTTTTATAAGTATTCATTGTTTTCATGTTCTACATATATTCAGGCCCAAGTAGTCGTGCAGGACTTGCAAAGCCATTGTCCTTGCTGTGCTTTCGGGCGACTAATAGTAACGAAGCCCCCCCCCCCAAAAAAAAAATCCGCTACTGTTATTGCTCTATATTTTCGACAGTGCGTAGTACTTTTGCCGTCATTCGCAAACTTTCCGTGATATTGCATGTTACTAGTACCTTTTTGACGATAGTGATCATGAGAATGTTGACCAATCAACAACTACATAGCAGCTTTAGACTCTAACTCTTGCTAGTACATCTGCTGGCTAAGATACAAATAATTTTTCTACATTGTTTTACCATGTACAATTTTTCCAATCCTCCTGGTTTTCTTCTAATTGTTGTGTTCTCTGAGCGATCAGTCGTTTGGAAAAATGGCATTAAATTGCGTAATGCTTTTGCTGTTCGCTGAATCATTCACTTGAAAATAATTTTCCTGTAATAATGAAACCATAACCATTTTTAGGGTAATAACATAAAATGAATTTGAATTCAGAACAGTTTAAAATAATCTTTGTTTAATCATGACGGTAAGGATTTCTTTTGTATGAATGCTTATTTTTATTTAAAAGATGTTTATGCAAATAATTTTCAACTGTAATATTTCAGGCAATATCGTACTAAGTTTCTGAAATTCTGTTTTTATACATATAAAAATATGTATCACTGTTCTGACCGTATTTTAGGTTCCAGCTCATGTGTTTTTTAGATCGTAAAAAAGATCCAATATAGGACAAGTAGAACGTAGAACTGAAGTAAACTTTCTGCAAAAATATATCTTGTTAAGATTATAAAGTTACTTTTCTAATTTTATTGAGTTATTTTATGAGTTATGAGCAATAGTTGAAAGATACTTTTAACCATAAAGTCTCTGAACAAACATTAAAATGAGCTACAGTCTGGTAAGTAAGAAATTGTAGCTCTTTCAGATTATTTTTGAGATATATGCTTAGAAAAATGTTAATGAGACTGCCTTTACTTCTAAGTTTTCTTATTCATTTAACAATTTCTTTACACAAAAAAAGGTAAATTTTCTCAAAATTATAGCATTTTCACAAAGGGACCGTAATAAACTTTACTGGAGTTACTTTACTCATTTGTAATGTGCTCTAAAATGCTGTGGAAACGACACTATCATCTTTATGCAAGAAGTAATAGCTTAGTGCTAAATACCAGGGGGAGAATAGGGTGCGTCAACTTAAGATTTTATTGGAGCGTCTTTCCAAGTCCATCTGCCGTCTACAAGGGTCATTACTGATAATCAGGTTTCAGTATCTAATGCACCCTTATGGACAAAGAAACTCGTTCAGATACTTTCAAGTCTGTTCACGTCTTCTTAGGGCTCCGACCGATGATTAGGGGGTTGAAACAAAAGTGAAAAGGTACAGGGCCCCTACCACATCCCATAGGTGGCACGCGACGGGCACCTGCCGCCCGAAGGTCACGCGGGGCCATCAACAGGTTGCAAGTTAGGGGTTCTTGCGTAGTTGGGGATTGGCTAATGGGGTTCGACGTTGAGAGGTTGTTAACCTCGGCATGTTTAGGGTCCTTTTAAATTGTTTTGTTTTCGATGTCTTTTTTTACTGACGCTCACCTGGGACTGAATCTCATGAGCAAGCTTGCTAACTGAAGCGGGTGAGTTTAGGGTACAAATATTCTTTGTCGATTGTCGATCAATTTTTAGTTATGATGTGATTTGTTCTGTTCTTTATTGAGTTAAAATGTTTTGTCCAATCCATCATCATTTAAAAAAATTGAAATAGCAAGGGAGGTATTAACTTCCTTTTACAGTCTATTTTTTGCTCCGCTGAGCAGATTGCCGTGCTTCTCTTTTCACAGCCCTAAAGGATAAAAGTTTTGTTTGGCCTTTGGGGACCTATCGCAATGCAATTTTGGGGGAACATCCTGGTACATACTGGAATCCGCCTAACCCCTTATCTCGAACCTGTCACCATGAGCCGCAGGGGGCCGAGGATTAGGAGAGTACAATAGGGACCGATAAGGTGAGCTGGACAGGTGATGACTGTCGCTGGACCCAGGGAAAAAAAAGTGTGCGAATGGGGAAACTTCTGTGATAGAGGGAGAAAATCCCTCCAAACATACCTAACTTCTGCAAGGGAGAAAACGTTTTTGCTAAGTTGCTAGGCCTAACGTTAAATTCTACATTGCCCTCAGCAGCTGGGGAAAGGAAAATTTTTTCCCCACCTTAGAACCAAAACTTTATTTCTCTGTACTCTTCTTACTTTATAAAGAAAACGTATCCTATGTATCAGCCCAAAAATAGTTTCGATACATTGATATACTCAGGGCCGCCGTTACCAGCGATGGGGCCCGGTACTAATTTTAATGCGGGCCCCCCCCCTGCACCCCCTCCCCCAAATTGCATATTTTTATGCCGTCGTTTCATCGCATTTGCAATTGTAAAAAAAAAAAAAAAAGAGAGAAAAAAAATTACGGAAAAACTTTTTTTTTTTTACGAAAGTGTGCACCTGATTTTATTTTCACGTTATTTGTATCCAGAGGCGGATCAAGTGAAATGGGGGCCCCAAGCGGTAAAAGTTTTAGGGGCCCCCCTCCACCCCACTCTAAAAGGGGGGGAGAAAATCCCCCCCCCCGCGAGAAAAAAAAACAGTACAGACCAATATTTTTTATTTGCATACCTCATATAAATTTTCGTCCAGATTTAATTGCAGTACAGTACACCCGTGAGGCCCCCCTGTACCTGTCATCTGAGATGACTTACCAGCATAGGGACCTCACGGGAATAGATTTAATTGCAGCAAAATCATTGTGTTTTCAGTGTCGACGCGGTTCAACAGTGCCTGTTCAATATACAGCAGGGGTGGCCAACCTTTTTGGGAAGAGCGCCACTATCTGGGGGGAAAAGGTGGGCGTGCCATTTTCAATTTTGTCAACAAGCTGAAATAATTTTCAAAATTAAAAAAAAAAAAAAATTGTTGGCGGCTGACTATGTGATTTTAACTTAAATAGTACTTTTTTTCACGCAAGTCTGAGTAGCGGAGATTAAAATAATAATACACTTAAAACAAATAAGAATTTAGGAGTTGGCGTTAATAAACACTTTTATAGGTTCAGACACTCGGGTTAGGCAACAAATAACATGAAACGTTTTATTCCAAAAATTAAACTGTTAGTACTTAATCTGGCTTACGAATTTATAACTTTTTTACCTAGTCATTAATTTTAGGATGAGTTCTTCAAAAGCTAAATATAAGTGTTTTAAGAGCTATCAATCAACATTCAACGGTATTTTGATTTTTATGCATTCATTAAAACAAACAATCTTTGTCCACAAACATATTTTTGAACCAAACTTAGAGCACCAGACATTTAAAGCATGTTAATTTGAAAGAAAAAAAATGTCCGTACAAATTTGCAAAATCAATATAATTTGGATGACTTGCAGTTGAAGTAAGCTCCTATACTTGATTTCTAACGTTGCAAGATACAACAAGTCGACAATTTCGATTTGGGTTTTCGGTAACGTCTTGCAGAGAAATCGACGAAAAATTTGAAAAGATCAGTAAATTTTTATCATTAACTTCGGATAGCTTAGTTCCAATATTGATGTGAAATGTATTAATTTTGTTTCTCCAAAGTTAAGAGAAAGAAACTGAAGTTTTATTGCAAAAGATATGATTTATAGTAGTTTAAGATAGTTTTCCCCACAATCTTAAATTTAAATTATTTAGGCGCCGGATAATAAAGGGTGAAATAGCTAAATTCAGTTGATTTTCTTCATTCTGATGTAAAAAGTACTCATTCCCCTTAAATGCAGCAACCACAAAAACGGAGAAATTCAGTTTTCGTCTCTCCTACTCGGTAATTCACGGAATATTTCCGCTTTTTTAAGGAAAAAATGCGTTTTGAAGCTAAAACGGAAATCTTCTGTTGAAATCGGTCGAAAACTTTCTGAAAATTCAGGATTTTTTTTAACAGGGTACGTGTTTTAAAACATTCTCACATATTATAAAACACTGTATGAGTATTTTTCCTTTGGATAGCTATCGCACATTTCAATAAAGGGGTAACTTGTCATCCTTTTCCTTTTCGCCAAGGAAACGATCATGAAACATTGTATAATCGACGTTTATTATTCTAATCTGATTCCTTGGCACAAAGAGCTTCTGATGGGTAATATAATGATACTTATAAAGTTTTCTTCCCAAATGATTTTCAAGCAGTGTAACAAAAACAATTGAAAGTACTCCGTGTTCTGCAACCAATACCGAATTTTATCCACTGTGGTATTTTACTTTTAGGCACAGAGTTAACTTCTTTGAACATTTCATCGTCTGTAGCTGAAACTATTTAGCGTAAATCCAAAATTTCGTCTACAACACCGAAAATTTCATTCGTGTTTCGTACAAATATGCTTTTCAAAGCATTGCCTGTAATGTCACTTTTTTTCTTTAGATGTCCGAAGCTAACGATAAGTATTTACAATATTGTAGCTTGGAAATTGTATGCCACCACGTGTCATCCAATCGTTAGATTTATCAAAGGAAGGACTTCCGTTTTTGCAATATTTCTAAGAACGACATTATTTCTCAAATGTTTAAATTTTTTCAGTAAGTCTTCGCGTGCCACTCCTAATGCTCTGCCGTGCCACACTGTGGCATGCGTGCCGCGGGTTGGCCACCACTGATATACAGTATGGCTAAGTTGTTAAGCATCTCTTCTCCCATTTTACTACGTTTGAATTTTTTTGAATTCGTTTCGATAATTTGCAATAAAATTTTCAAGGGATTTTAGTAAATTGGCCCATTTCAAGAGTTCTCACTCTGTTGACTGCAATGATTTGCTTACATCATTTATTCTTTGCAGAATGGTGTTCCAAATCACAGTCAATAGGGCGGTTTCATACTTTTCCATCGACTTCAAAAGTGCTGTCACTTCAAGTATTGTCACCTTTTTTTTCTTCTTTGTCATTACAAATTTCTTGTACAGCCTCCTTTATGCATGGGAACCCAACTTTGATAGCCAATACCGCATCTGCTCTTGCTGACCACCTTGTGTCACAGACTCTTTTTACAGAAACTGAGTGTCGTTCTTTGCACATTTCTAACTTGGATGTTAAGATGCTCCATCGATGAGTTGATGAAGAAAAAAATGTGAATAGCTTCTGCAGAAAATAAAATATTTAACTGCAGAACTACAACTTTCTGCAGCAAAATTTCCCATTAAGTTTAAGGAATGGCTCGTACAAGGAATGAAAACCGCACTTGGGCTGTGTTCCTTAATGCGTGCTTGTAAGCCTGAATATTCTCCCGACATATTTGAGGCATTGTCGAATGACTGCCCTCGGCAGTTTTTAATGTCCAAACCTAATATTTTAAAAATATTTAAAACTTCTTACTCTAAGTACGAAGATTTATGTTTATTAATGGACTTATGTTTATTAAATAAATCAGACACTGGCTGTAATAAAACTATGACATCGTAATTTAAATTAGCAGTGAAAAAAATTTGGAGGCCCCTAAACCGGATCATATTGGACTATTGGTTAATCTTGAAACGGCATAAAAAAACTCGTTAGTTTAGTTAATTGATAATAGCCATAGACAACGTATTGGAGTTTTAGAATACAGTCAAAATTTGGGCCCTATATTGGCATCGTAACTTTTAAAAAACGGTGAAAGAATTTTTTGGGGGCGTCATGGGCCTATTGGTAAATTAGACACTGGTTGTAATAAAACTATGACATCGTAATTTAAATTAGTGGTGAAAATAATTTGGGGGCCCCTAAACCGTATCATATTGGACAATAAGGAAACCTTGTAACAACTGTAAAAAAAAAAAAAAAAAAAAACTCGTTAGTTTAGTTAATTGATAATAGCTATAGACAACGTATTGGAGCATTAGAATACAGTCAAAGTTCGGGGCTCTATATTGGCATTGTAACTTTTAAAAAATGGTGAAAGAATTTTTTGGGGTCCTCTAATCGGGTGTCATGCGTCATGGGCCTATTGATAAATCAGACACTGGCTATAATAAAAGAATGACATCATAATTTAAAATTAATGTGAAAAAAAATTGTTGTCCCCTAAACCGGATCATATTGGACTATATTCATTAATCTGATAACGGCTGAAAAAGAAAAAAAAAAACAAACAAACGGTAGTTTAGTTGGTTGGTAAAAGCTATATAGCCATCGTATTGGAGCTTTAGAATCCAGTCGAACTTTGGGAACCCTATAGCATAATATCGTAATTTAAAACAACGGTAAACGAAATTGGGGGGCCCTAAGCCAGTTATATCAATTGGCATAGGGCCTATTGATATAAATTCCAGTCGAGACGTAGGTCATCGTCTGTTAAAATATTTATGAAACAAATCTGGAGCCCCAGAGCGGGGCCCCTAGGTTGGACCTTATTAGCCTATTGGTATATACTAGTCCCCGGCTGCAAAAAAGCTCGTTTGTTTAGCTACAGGTTGCAGTTATATCTAAAACCAGTGCATTCAAATTTTAGATTCTAGGAGAATTTCGGGGCCCCACGGATCGACGGGGCCCCACGCGGCCGCTTAGTCCGCGTACCGTTAGACCCGCCTCTGTTTGTATCGCCAGATGATTTTAAAAAGAGGTGCAATTTTCTTTGCGCAAAATCGTGTTTCATTCATTAGTGTTTGTACTAGCAATTGTTTCACATTGAGAATCGGCAATGGAAAGCGGGATTTTTTTTTTTTTTTAACAGCTTTCTTTTTTTTTTTGATGAAATTATTGACACTAAAAACTGGAAAAAACATGTTCATAACCTTACGGGCCCCCCAAAGCTCCGGGCCCCGGTACTAGAGGTCCAGTATCCCCCCCCCCAAACGGCGGGCCCTGCATATACTTATAATTCGATTTCTGGTTAAGCATTTGATTTTAGACTTGATATGCAATCTGAAAAATGCTGTAGTCATTTTTACGATTTTAGTTTCAGTTCTATATATATAAAAAATGGATGTATGTGTGTTTGTTTGTTTGGTTTGTTCCATATACAAATCCACAGTTTTCGTCGGATTTTTATCAAACTTGGCACAGAGGTTCCTCGATGCACTAGAATTCACATAGGCGAGGTTTTGAAATTAAAAAAAAAATCCAAAAAGCTCAAAATTCAAATTTTTTGTCTCAAAATGGCCATCTTCTTTCAATTTTGAATAGGGTTGGGCATTTTGCCGGAAAAATGGTATTTTTGCTGGGACATTGGGGAAACTTTTAAAAACCGGCAAAAATGAAAAAAAAAAAAAAAAAACTGACAAAACTAGAACAAATTGCTGGATAGCAAAAAATTTACTAAAAAACAGTATAATTTTAACAAATTACAATTGAGAGTAAAATCAGAAAAATAATTTGAAATTTCATTGGTGAAATTTCATGAGAAAGGAGAGATACTTTTAAAATTTGTATTGGGTTACATTATTCATGGTTCCATTTTATTACTAAATACTAAATGACTTAAATAAGAATGGGGAAAACAGAAGTGGAACTGCAACACAGTATTGCAGTTACATAAATGTTTAAGGTATATAAATTTCTATTTATTGTGATAACTTAAAATAACATTGCAAAGTTGACAAATTAAGGGTCATTCCACAGAAATGTCAACCTCAGCCGAAGGAAAAAAAAAATACTGAAATGAAAAAAGTATCAAAAAATAAATAAATAAACAAATAAATGAAAATTATACAACATAAGAAATTTAAAAAAATTGAAAAAGTATTGCAATTATCACTAAGATTAGCCATAATAAACAGTTTGTAATGTGTTTACTGCTTGTTATTCGATGGTTACGTTAGTCACGTTACATTTAGTCACACTCTATCTTGAGTAAAAGTGACACTCAAGACTAAAAAAAAATTAAGATTTAATAAATGTGTGTTATGTTTTTAAAAGCCAACTTTACACATTTTTCAAATATATCATTCAATTTTTAACACTTGCTTAACTTTGAGAAATGTTTGCCTCATAACATGAGCATTCACTTTCAGGGTTGCAAAAACGTTACGTTAGTCACGCTGCTATTTTGGTTGAAAAAATATCTACTGCCAGTAATTTTGTTTTAAATTCTTAGCAGAAATGATACATAGATACCATGTACATTGTAAATCCACCAGCATAACTAAAAAATATTTTTAATCCTTTAAGTTACAAGTAAAAGCAGTTACAAAATCAGCTCTTAATGTTACATTAGTCACTATGGAATGACCCTTAAAACTTTGTTTAAGTCTTTCATCAGAAAATGTTGACTCAAATGTATTAACTTTTTATCATCCTGTGCAGTTTTAATTAAATATTTTTATTTACTGTTTTACTTTTGATTGAGACATATTTTCAGGTGATTATAGGTCGTGCAAAGATAACTTTTGTTGCAATTAAGTATAGCTACACCCGTTCTAATATGCATTTGTCAGTTTTAAATGAATATGCATATTTTTCTACATTTATTATAACTATTGAACGTGTTTTGAATACGCTTAATATTTTCATCTTCAATTATTATAGATACCTTACACTTTTCCTCCGAGCATTTCCAGTAGTGTGTACTTTTTACTTTCCGATTAATCCTATACATGTGCTCTTGATAAATTAAAAGTTTGCCTCCCCGGGTCGATTCGATGTATCGGATACTCATTTTGAGATGTTATCGACCTTACAGAAAGCAGGAGTAAAAAAAATGGCCGACTTATAACTTAACAACCACCAACACGTTTCTAGTGGAAAGGGGGTTGGTAGGGACAAAAAAAATCCCTGCAAAACCCTTCTTGAAATCCGGAAATCGTCCCCCTCCTTTGATTGACGTTATCTCTCTCCATAGGGCGTGACCCACTCGTCAAAGTAGCTCGCGTTATCAGTTTTAGGCGAACTACAGTGCACACCAACATCCTGTGCCTGTTTCTGAGGGGTATTTTTCTTCATCCCGAATGAGTCGCTATGGGCATTTGCGCCGAAAGATGCAATAACTTGCGGTTTTGCTATAATGTCGCTGCTATCAGCGTCTGGGATAGCATGTTAGATTGATATGCTAAACATAATTTTACGACAGAGTAGTTTTTTTTTCCGAAAGGAAGAAGATAAGAAGTTACGAAGATTGTTATGTCAATTTTCTTCGATTGAGGATGATGCAGAGCAGTTTTCTAGCCGTGTAAAATTGTACTTAATATCTTGAAAAAAGGATAAGATAAAAACTGTTAAAAGGAAAAAGACTGAAGTATCCGGTCTTTTTTTCTTTACAGCCAAGTCTTTGTGGTCAGAGCTGAATTTATAAATAGGCAGAGTAGACAGCTGCCCTAGGGGGCAATATCTAGAAGTGGTAAATTTTCCTTTTTGTACATTTTTTAGAGTTCTTGGAACCAAAATATCAGTATTTTTTAAATTTTATGTAATAAAATCTTTTTATCTATATTATCATTCAATAACATTTAATTTCATTTGTCTCATGAAAATAAAATATTTTTCGAGAAAATTGTTTTTAAGATCAGAAAGGAAAGGGTGATAGATTTCAACTCTGCCTATGACAGGTATACAGGTAAATTTGGCCCTGTTTGTGGTACTAGTACATAAAACTAGCGCAACAATTTTATTTGAAAAAATTACGGTTTGTTTAATTTTTGGTGAAAATGATCAATTTGAAATTATTTTATGGTTATAGTTAATTTTTTCGATTGTTCTGAAAGATATTCTTGCTAAAAAGATAACCGAATGATTAAAAAGAATTATCAACAATTATAATGACTTGCTTTCGTGACTTAGCTAGTTTTCCCAAACATTTTTTGAGCCCCTGAAAACAACTCACTAAAATGTGAATAAGTGAGTACAACCACAGAATATATTTAATGTAATTTCTAAAATGCGATTGCTGAGCATTCAAAGGTATGACATATTGCTTTTTTGAAAGATACTTTATTGAATTAAAACAAAAATGTACATAAAATTATTACTTTTGTGCTGCTATAGCATAACACAGACTTCCGTTCTAATAAGTGAACTATGGAGTATCCTGCGATTAAAATAATCCTTGATAATTTTTTGGAAAGTGAAATTCATTTCTGAGGATATTCTGGAAAAAAAAAAAAAATCTTTGTGTATGAAATGGAAGAGAACGGGGAAAGAAAATACGTGTTTTGCTTTCTTCAAACAAACCAATGAATAATAATAATAAAAGACCGAAAGGGAAACTTTTCAATTTCCACTTGCTTTTACCCCTATTTCTTTACTACGCGCAATTTTTAATTCAACTACAAAGTGAAAATACTCTTGACTAAATTTTTGAGGCCTTTTCCGATTTTCAAGCGCCGAAATGAGGTGTTAAAAATTCCACCGGTTATGTCCATGGAAAATTTTGCTACTTTTGCTGATTGTTTTATTTTTATTTAGAGAATTTTTTTTTGTAATTAAAAGTCTCGAGTTTGATCCGTAAGTCGTCAATAGCTTATAGTAACTGCTTTTAATGTGTAAAAATAATAATAATAATAATAAAAACCTTTAATCGATATAATCAAGGGAAACAAACTTTTTTGCGCAGGCGGCTCGTACAGGGGGGTATGGGGGGGGGGGGATGACTGCCCCCTCACTTTCAAAAACAAAAGGGTCATGCCCCTTTACTTTTTACGGTTAAAAATGTTTCGATGGAGTGAAAAAGATTTTTTACTCAGTTGATTGATTAATTTCATCAAAATAAAAGTTGAAAATTCCAAAAATTGGATTTTTTTTCATGGTATTTCATTAAAATGAATGAAAATCAACCAGTCAAGTTCATTTTGGAGGCCATTTTTCGCATTTTCTATAGGTCATTTAATCAGTATTGTTAAAAGTCAATAACATAGTCAAATTTAACAAAAATTATTCAAAAAACTTTAGAGGTACTGCCTCTCGCGCCTGCCCCTTCCACCTGCATTTCTCTTATTGGTGCACCAACCGCCTATGTTTTTTTGCATGTGCTTTATGGCAACAATTCATAAACAGAATAGCTCGATCATCTGGCACAGGGTGAAGTGAAAGCAATGAGCAATCTTGTTTGCTTACTTATGCTAACTTTTTTCCTAAAATGGATACTTACGAATTAACCAAGACGTCAACTACATTCAGATCATAATACATGGGCTGCCATCTATTGAGTAACTGCTAAAGTATTACTATACCCTGCGTGGTGTTGGGAGCACAACCTGAAGTCGAAGATGATCATAATGCCATCAAAAGTTTTGATATAAACTTTGTTTCAAATCTTTTTGATGTTCGAGTTTCTATTAGGTATTGCATTCCATTTGACTTCACTTTTTTATTTTATAAATTTACGGAAGTTTCAATTGTTACTTAGAAGAGTTGAAGAACATAAAATATTGGGTTTTATCGGATGCTTTTCATCCATAAATAAACTAATTTCTTTACTTGTTCCGCATTTTCATGGTTTTAAAACTACTTTAAAATTTTATGTATTTTTAAATTCATGAAAATTGCTAAGTATTTTAGCAATGTCTTAAGCATTTGTGAAAAAATATACAGAAACTCCGTAGATATTATCTATCAGTTCGTTTTCTAAATTGTATGCAGGCTAATGAAAAATGTGCTGAAAGTTGATCATGATTGAAGAGGTAAAAATCCCCCACTTAACAATTAAATGTTATGAATTGTAGACATTTAAATCTACTTATATTAAAAACTGAGTATCTATCTTTCTTTCTTTCTTTCTTTCTTTCTTTCTATCTATCTTTCTTTCTAACTATCTATCTATGTCACGCTTCTTTCTCCTGAACGCCAACGAACTGAAAGTCGAACCAGGTACCGATAGATAGGTAATTTTTCAAGCTTCATTAGTTTCAATTCATATAATTATACGATTTTAATTAGCGAAGATATCAATTAATAAGTAGTCAAGTTTAAAGCGATTAAGCCTAATAAATGATTAAATATTAAATCCATTCTTGCATTGCAAAACGTGGTTGCCATGAAACAGTAATAAAAATGATAATGAGAATTTTGAATGAAGGCTTAACTAAATCAAACACGAAACTCATAAGCGGGCCACTTACGTAGAATTTTTATCGATAGCTACTGGTAATATTTTGAAACATTTATTTGTTGAAGAGCCATCTACTTATATTAAAAACTGAGTATCTATGTCTGCTTTTTTCCTTTGAGCGAGCTGAACTTACTGAAACTTTCCTCACCATCTTGAAGGCGTGAAGCATCTCAATAATTCGAATGATTTTTTTTATATAGGAAAAAAGTAAAGGCGTGAAGCGCCTGTAAGCGAGCCGCCTTGGCGGGGAGTAGTTTCTTTAAATTTTTTTCTCACTACTTTCAGGGCACGAAGTGCCCGTGCAACGCCGGGCCACGTGCGTGGTATGTCTTGAAATCGAATGAACATTAAATTATATCAAATAATATAACTTCAGAATGAGGTAAAAGTTAGAGAGGGGAGACGTTATGCATCAACATGCCGCAGGAAGCTAATCTAGCTGCCCTGGCAGCTAGTAAAAGTATTAACTGTTGAAAAAATGTTTTAACGACCTTAATTTATATGTTATCAGGACCTGAAATTCAATTTACTATACTTGATCCATTTGCGTATGCTTTTTATTCCACCTAGTTGTAGACTGCTTTGTCAGGGAATATTTTTTTCTCTGCACTCTTTTTTATACTTCAAAATAAAATCTTCTTGTTCAATATGTATTTCTAATCCTTAATCATAAAATATTTTTTTTCATCCAATAAATTTCTTCGACTCTTTCCTAAGGATTTTACCTTAGTTATTGGGATTGTTTTTAAAGCCGTTCTTTTTTTCCTGAATGATATGGGTTTCTGTCTAAAAACTGGTACTTTTTCTTTCGTCTTAGACTCCTCAATTGTATCACTTGAAGTTTTCCCAGCGCTATTAAAATTTTTCCTCTAATCATATTTTCCCTTTTGTCATTGGAGGTGGTTTTCGCTAAGATCCCGCGTCCTCAGTCATAATAATGCAATGCGCTGCGTTAAATTTTTCAATTTCACATTAACATTCTGAGCGGTGCGTACATAGTTGGGAAAACAGATTTAAGGGAACTTGCCTTTTTATTGGGCAGATGTTATGGTGGATGTTTTTTTTTTATTTTTTTTATTTTTTTTTTTTTAATTTTTATTAAACCGCAAAAGGCCAGTTGAAATTATCCAGTCAGCGTTACTTAACAACCAGATATTTTAAATAAAAAGGTGATTTAAAATTAGTTTACGTTACATTTGCGTTGTTTTCATAATAAAAAACCCAAATGTATCGAATAACCGAGATCCCTCCTCCCCCCAAAACAGCACTAGTTAATTGGGAAGAAGAACAGAATACTTTTTCTCCTGATTTAAATACACTACCGACGTCAATAAACGTCTCCGGTTTTGTATTTCTCTTTTAAATGAAGGGGCAAGTGTATAAAAGTGTGACAATTTTTGAAACTTCTAGAAAAAGCTTAAAAAAAATGTTATTTTTCTCTAATGGATTTTTTTCAACGAGTAAAACGGGGTCATATTCTTATGACCCCGTTATGATATCTTAGTTACCAACCATTTCTGTGACTAAGGGGACATGATACTGATGGACTTATCAAACCTTCATCGATGGTAAAAAGTAAGTTTCAAAAAGTGTCACATATCACTTTTATTCACTTGCCCCTTCGAATGTTCGAGGCCAACGAAGCGTATAAAAGCATCATAAATTAAATTGAATTTTGTGAGACTTATAATACTATGGAACCATCTGCTCAAAGATAGATATTGAGGAAAGAAAGAACTTCATAAACAGTACTAATAATTGCCTCTACTGAAAAACAATCTTGAAGCCTCTGCAGACAATCTGCCAATGGCGGATCCAGAAATGTTTCATGGGAGGGACAATTGATATTTGTGATTCACATTTTACTATGCATACTGGTTTACAAATATCAACCACAAAGATTTCGGACTTAAATTCCTAAACATTTGCGGGGGTAAAGCCCCAAACCTAATTCCCCCAACATTATTGAAACATTTACAAAATTGCATTTTTTGAACTTCAATATCGAAAAATTACTGGTGGAGAGTCCCCCAAGGGAGGGGCGATCGCTCCCTTCGCAACTCCCTTGCATCCGTCCCTGTGGTCTGCTTGGTGGAGACTATCTTGACGAACAGCATTTCTGTCTTGTCTTGTGTTACCAGTCACAGTAATGTTAACTCAAAATATAATTTAAGGATGTTATATGCAATTCCCTAAGGCTATGAATAATTGGATGAATCGTGGATGTGAATGGGGAGAGAGAATTAAACTTTAAGAACAATAATTTCTCGTTTTCTGTTCAAAATGCGCACATGCACACTCGTGTGTGCATGAGTACTCACATTTGCAGATGTGCCGTGCTAAAACTTTTCTATTGAAATTGTTCAAATTTAGAATCAAACATTAGAAGTATTTCTTTTAAGTTGGAGTAATTGCTTGGAGTAATTGGTGCCGGGTCTATTGGGAACAAGCCGGTTCCCTTCCCCTGGGTGGCAACTTCTAGTTAGCGATAAGTGTGCCTTAAATATGTGTGTGTTGAAACTTGGTATAAAAACTTAAAGGAAGGTAGTAGAGACAGTTTTAAGATTTGTCCTGGTTTGGAAAATTCGTAGATCCGACACTGCTCGAAATTATATTGTATTACGAATAAAATAATAGATATTGACGATTTTCTCAATACAAGCTTGTGCATTCTTTTGTTAAACTCTTCCTGCCACAGAAAAATAAAAGTAGAAACTTATTAAGTTGGTTATACACGCTGAATAAAAATGTGAGAAATAAAATTTTTCGTTGGCATAGAAAAAATTAAATTCTTGCAAAGCGCTATAAAAAAGTTAAGTTTTTTTTTGTGTTAGAAAATTGGTTAGTATGATCCAGTCGAGGCATTTTATTCGAACAACGATTTGTAGTCAAGCGGCATCGACGATTATTTTATAAACCATTTTTTTTACACAACTACAGTCGAAATTTACATTTTTGTGCCAGATTTCTCTTTTGTGTTAATTAAAAAAGATATTTCCGAATAACTCTTAAATATTTGGTTCTCATTTCTAGACCGTACCAACAAAGAAAACTTTTTAATAATTTAGTTGGTTATAGTTATAATTGATCAAAATCGTAGTGCTGCCATCTATACAAGTTATTCTACACTAATCATTGAGCATCAAATTTTGGCCCAAAATGATGTGACATCGCGTGGTGACATCTACTCTTTTACTCATTTACAGTTTTTTCGCTATTTTGACTGGCTACGCAACTTACTGTAATTTTTTGGCACCCACATCACCAGAGGGGGGGGGGGGGCGAAGTCATGGCGCCATTGAAATTTTTAGTGCGAGGGAGTGGAGGTAATTTTATAGGATTTTTCAACCCCGTTTTGTAAGGTCTTGTACTGGGAGGGGGGGGGGTCCTTTGTAATACCCATAACTTCTACTACACATTTCTACTTTGCACATTTGGTGGCTTTGACAAAATATATTGCGCAGCCGCAAACTGCTCCATTGAAATTTTTCGGAGGTTGGCGGGATCTTGCAGGATTTTCGATCTATTGGGGCGGGGGGGGGGGGGGGGGCTCATTCTTTTGTCATCTTTCGCACCAGAGTCGCGTTTCAGAGAAATATAAACATCGCGTTTTGCAAAAATTCTCAAATCGCGAGAAATTTGAGTAGGAATCGCAATTTTGTAGAAGCTCACGGAAGTTAGGACGGAATCGTGGGCTAAATATATATATTTTTTTACTCTAAGGAACTACTTTGTTACTGAAAGCAGTTGAAAAAGTTATTAAAAAAATTGTAATCTAATAGGCAAACTTTCCCAAGTTACTTCTACGAAAAAGTAGTCATTAGCAGTGATTCTCTTTGGCGTGGGAAAACTTACTTCTTTTCTCTTCTTTCTTCTTCTGTTTTTAAAAATCTGTCTCATAAACATAAATCTTTTCCCTCTTAACCCTTTTAGGACCGTGGAATATAAGCTCACAGTTTTTAAAATGAATTATTTGGTGTAATTAATAAAGGATTAAATTTTTTTCTATACTATTGGAACTCCAATATCTTTAGTAAATAATAATAATAATAAAAAAAAAAACCTATTTGATTTTGATTTTTGCCTTCAAACATATTCTAGTAAGTTTAATATTTATTATTACCGTTATTGATAGAGATTTATGCATCAAATTTAAAGGATGGATTGAAATTTCCTTCTAGTTTATGTTGACTTTTAAACTATTTGTTATCAACATTCTTTGAGGTTGCTAATCCAGGAGTTTTAAGCTCCTAGTGAGAGCGAAAAAATTCTTATGAGTGCGACAAAAGTTGTTGCTTTTTGTTTTATAATGAATTCTCAGATTTCTCCATATATTTACAGTCAAGTTTCGGAGTACTTGTGAAAATTTCGTATTACGTCTTCCTGAATGTTTGTTATGTATCATGTCGTAAGATGGGAAAACACTTTTAGGGCCCTGCTCCACATTGACGTAAAGCAGAAAAATAAAGCAGAAACGTAAAACGGATTAAATGGTATTCCTATGGAAAGTACCCGGATTTTCGGTTTCTGCCTTCAATTTCGGTCCTGTTTTCTGCTGATGTGGAGCAGCAGGGGTGCCCACAGGGGGGGATTATGGCGCAAGTTGCGCCATCAAAATTTGGGGGGGGGGATTTTTTAAAACTAATTTATTTATTTATTTAAGGTAGTAGTCTGGTAACTAATGCCTATTTTCATGACTTTTTTGGAGGGTGGTTTTTTACGGGAAAATAAAAAAGAATTATCTTGAATATTAAGAGTGTTTTTATTTACATATTGAAAATATAGAAAAAAATTTATTTGAAAAAATTTAATAGTTTATTACGATTATTATTGTCACTCGAAGTTGGAACCTCAAGAAAAATGCACGTGGGTGGCCCGGGTGATTTTGGATCTTGATGTTATCTGAAATCAAATATTCTTGATTATTCTTAATCTATAGCTATGTCATTCTGGTCGGAACTACTGAAGTTAAATTTCAAGGGTAAATAACAAAATGATGGACTTTGAAAAAAAAAGTCCTTTTATTTTAGCAAAGAAAGGGTTGAAAATAAAAAGTTAGGGGTGAAAAAAATTATCTTTAGTTCCGACGAGAACTATAAGTGTGTAGAACAGCCTGTTAAAATTTGAAAGCAATCGGTTCAGTAGAAAAAAAGTTAGGACCCGGACCGATCAGAAAAACAATGTTTTGAGAAAAACGCGTTTAAAGTTCAACAACAAACTCCGAGGCGCTCTAGGAAACTCATTATAACTCCCGAATCGAATTTCTGTCTGAAATTTTTTACAGTATATTCTTAAGACATTGTACTTTCAAATTAAGCAAAAAAAAAAAAAAAAAAAAAAAAATGATTTTTTGAATCCAAGTTACCAGACTACTATTTTAAAGGTTAGACTCTGAGGCGCTCTAGGACACTCGTTCTAACTCCCGAAATATTTCGACTTTCTGTCCGAAATTTCACAGTATATTCTCAAGACATTATACTTTCAAGTTAAGCAAAAAAAAAAATTCGATTTTCTGAACCCAAGTTACCAGACTACTACCTTAAATTATTTGTTCATTTATTTTTTTAATTTAAATTATTTACGGATTTTTTTAATAAAAATTATTCATCAATTTATTTTTAACAGAAAGTATTCATTAATTTATTTTTTAATGAAAATTATTCAATAATTTAGTTTTTCAATCAAATTATTTCTTTTATTATTTATTTATTTATTTTGTTTGTGTGCGTGTCTGTGTAATTGGAATGTCTGGAAAAGCGATTCTATTCTGCGCATAGTTCGAACTTTTAAAAAATTAATAATATATAAAAATAATAATAGTTATAATTAAAAAAAATAAATAATATTTAAACAAATAAATAAATAAAAAAGAGGGGAAAAAAATAAAAATAAAAAGCACAAAAGGGCTGTGAAAATTTTTGGGGGGGAATTTGCGCCATTGAGCTTGGGGGGGGGGGGGATGGGCACCCCTGTGGAGCAGGGCCCTTACAGTATTGAAATATTTAATAGGCAATCTTGTAACATATTGTTACCTGCTAAATTATTATTAGTTGAAATATTTTGTTTTCTCTTTTGATTATTATTTTTTTTTTTTGAAACCCTCGATGGGCTATTCTGCGATAAACTTAGTCTATTTCAGTGTTGAGTGCTCTTGTGAAAATATGACTTCTCGGAAAACTTCTATAAGTTTGACGCTGCATTTGCGTGTAGGGAAGGATTTAAATGATCTTTTCGGGAGGGGCGATTGAATAATGCATTATACAGGTGGGGGTGGGGAGTGGGGACTAAAGTTTTAAAAAAAAGTTGAAAATTAAAGCATGTTGTTTCTTTTTCTTAAAAAAACGATTTGAAGAGTGTCATTCACAGGTTGCAAGTGTTTTGAATACAAGGTTAAAAATATGAAACATTAATTATAAAAAAAAAAAAAAGAAAAGAAAATCGGAAATAAAGTTCTATAGGAAAGTTAAGGAAATTGTAGGTCATCTTTAACGACATTAGACAAAAGCATGGGATTTGAAATTTTCCTTCGGACCGAAGCCCCAATATTAGAGACTTTTTTCTAATGTTTAAGAGAGAGAGATTCTGTGGTCTTCCCTCGGAAATTTTTCGGATCTGAAGTTTTTAAAAACACGATTGTCTAGGCCGACTTTGGAAACATTAGAGGAAGGAATGCGTTAAAGGAATGTCCTCAGCCATTTGTTTATGAAACTTTTAAGCGCAAAACTTTAGAGTCTTTGATGGCGAGGGGGAGAGGGGACTTTTCTTTGGATAATTTTTGGAATTTTTCTTAGAAATGCAGTTAAAGGCATTTTTTTTTAATACAGGGAGGGAAGTATCGACGGTCTTCGCCTTGAAAATTTCCGAATTTTCTACCTTTTCGGGAGGGGCGAGGGGTGCGATAGCCCACCTCCTGTGGATCCGTCACTGTTTGCTTGTTGAATAGAACAACTTCAAAATAATTCATCAATAAATTGTTAGATTACACGTCACAAGAACCATCTTTTCTCCTCGTTTTTTAAAGGCTGCCACTTGATACTGGCAGGAAGGCGACACTTTCCGATCCCGAGCTACATGTGTCATAGCTGGGCTCTAATTCAGTTATAACACTGAAAATCCGAGCATAATTTTATGTAAATATTTCCACCCTTCCTCCGGCTATAGCGAAACAATACGGTAGTTAAATTGAGTTAAATACAATTGTTCACATTGATATTATTTTTTAAATTGATATGATATTTTAAATTGATATTGAATTGAACTTATAGATTGAAATAATTATTGCTTAGTTTGATCTTCTAAATTTTTAAAAATAAATAAATAAGTGTGAAATTCATGTGCAGTTTTATTTCTAATACCTTATAAGTTGTCAACGTGCGATGACTCGAAGCCTTATAACTTGAATATTTCTTTACCTCGAAAGGTCATAAGCACTTGAACATGCTATAGAAACTTCTCACACCTCGAATGCTTAAGAAGGCCTTGAGACTTCGAGTTACCGAGAGTTTACTGTACTTTCTCCCTTTTTTTCCAAGTCTCCTCTCCAGACTTCCTTCGGAAATCCGAGAAGGTCTTCGTTGCCATCCGGCCTTGAGAGGAGATGCCTATTTGCCTTACGGTTTTGAATGAATCATTCATTTATTTGAAACACAGTGATGCAAAATATAGATAGCTTATGCTGAAGACCAGTGATTCCCAAACTGTTCCGATTCACGGTTCCTTTAGAGGATTTGAAAAATTTCATGACACACCAATCTATGTCTACTGTATATACAGTTGCCGCCACTTATATGAGTCACGTTTGTTCTTAACAGTTTTGATTTAATAAAGCGGCTGATTAGATAAAGCTGCTGATTAAATAAGGCTTTGTATTGCTCTGTATTTGGCGATCTGATTCATTAAAGCGGCTGATTCAATTAACCACTGATTCAAACAACCGAAGCCCACTGTATATATATATATATATATATATATATATATATATATATATATATATATATATATATATATATATATATATATATATATATAATATACTGATACCGTGCATACATTGCGGCACCCCTCGCCTTTCCTCACTGCTCCTCAGGGTGATACATCATCCACTTTGGGAACATCTCAGACTAATGAAATGAATGTAAGAAAAACGAAGGGGTAACCCGAATTAATGATACGTGTGGCTTGTTTATAAATAAGTGACACAGAGCAAACACATTATTCGATATAGAAGCTTTATTTTGAAAATGTACATTTTTTGTATTGCAATCGAATCAAAAAGGGCCGCGCTAGAGCTGAGGTTCAAGAGCACAAAGGACTGCCGAAGATTTCGACAAAATGGCTGTCAGATTTTTCGTGAACAACTACCGTATATCACCCTGTTCCTTCTGTTTCTTAAAAGTTAATTATTTATCTAAGTGTTAAATGGTCTAATAGAAGGAAAATGCTGAATATTATAATTTTATATACGTAAACTTGGTATTGTTAATCTCGAGAAAAAAATATTTTAAGCGACGAAATGAAATTTTTACGGTTCACATAGAATTTAGTTGTGTGACAGGAGACCATGTGTCTGCAGTTTTCCTCAAACGTGCTTTGTATAGGTATTTTGTTAGATTTTTACTTTTTAGCACACAAAACATTATCTATTTCTTAGTGTTTATTAGTCTGATTAATCGTAAGGTCTGAAAATGAGCAGATTTTTTCCATTAGTATAGATAAACGAAAGTGTTACGAAATAAGTTTTTAGCCTGGAGATCCAGGATTCGATTAGCACTTAAAAGCTGAATAATCTCCGAATTGATGAACACATATAAAACGAAGCAACTCAGGCTTTTGTAGAAGTCTAAGGAAAAAATAATCACGAAATGCAACATAAATGTACATGTACAATTCCAACTGTCATAGATAGTCAAATGAATCGCATGATAATTTTGTTTATAAACTGGTAAAATGGAAAGTGACTGTGTTGCACTAACATCCTTTACTGTGTAACTGCTTGACAAAACAAACTAGAAAGTAGCGAGTAAAATAAGCTTTTTTTAATGTTAAACAAAGCAATGAATTGTGTGTTTTAATTTTTAAAGCAAAAATATATAATTATGAAAAAAAAAGTAATTATTTGTATGTGAGAAAGAAATATTCAATTATATTATTTAACCCAGAGATGAGATTTAGGGAAAGATGAAAAGATCCAGTTTTGAACCCCCAACCTCCCCGAAAAAAAAAATCTTTTCATGTTTTTTTTATGCATTTTATTATAACTTCAGATACTTTTTTCTTTAATTTTTCAAACTTCATTTATCTTCCCTTTGAACGAAGTCCCTAATATTAAACCATTATTTAAGCTCACCAAATATCTCCTATTTTAATTTCAAGTTTTACTGTTTTAGTATAAAAATAGGATAGCTAAAATATTTTGAAATGTTTGGACTATGGATGCACCGATTAATCGGGCATAATCGGCAAAATCGGGCCGATTAATCGTCCAAAAAATATTTTTTAAAGATTGCTCTTTAAAGTATACCTTCACTAAGAAACTATGATGAATAATTTTACTAAAAGTAATGATAATCCTCACAATTGGTATAAAGTTAATTAATTCTCCTACTAATGAATAAATATACACATAGACAATGTTGCAACATTTTTCACGTGGCGATAATTTTCTCCTTAGCACAGTGCTTTTAGATAATCTCTGATTTTCACAAAGAATAAAAGTTTTGAATTAAATTGCTGCTAATAATTAAAAATTTCAAATTTAAAGTACTCCTAAATTGGGGTGCTCACTACAGACTCCCCCTCCCCTTTTTTTTGCATTTTTTGTCCAATTAACATAATTAATAATGTGTTGATGTTTTTTCATTGACAATAATATGAAAATAGGTTCGAAGAAATTTGATAAAATGTTGCAATTATTTTGTGAAAATTAGGAAAATGGTAAAAAAAAAATTTCTTTCATAAATGAATTACTTAGTATTTCTAAACTCGGAATTGTATAAAAGGGAAAAACAGTGTTGGTAAAATTGGTAGTATTAAAAACAACCATCCTTATCATTAATCGGCTCAGCCGAATAATCGGACAATAATCAACAGCCGATTAATCGGTAATCAACCAATTTGCTTATCGATGCATACCTAATTTTGGATCCTGAAAAATATCTTCTTAACCCATTAGCACCTGACATTTTTTTTCCAAAGATATTTTGAAAAACTGGTAACGAACAGTGTTAAATGGACAGGAAAAAAAATATGTAAAAAATAATGTTTTTATTAAGGAAAGAAAAATCGTCCCTTAAAAGTTGCGATAGACCCCAGAGGGTACATACTTTTTTTTACTAAAATTTTTTTCTGCCTACGATATAAATATTTAATAAGACATTTTATAAGAAGAAATAAAATTGGCAATCAACATAAACTGGGAAGCTGGGAATAACTTTGAAAACTTAGTTTTTTTTTTCTAGAGATTGTGAACGATGTAATTTTTGATAAAGATCATATTAAAACTGCTGCAGAACACACTTTACAATGGCTATGTGCTGCAATCTGTTAATAACGAATCGAAACAATACCAAGGTACTAATTGAACACTATTATTTGGTTGAAATGTTCATTTTGGGGACCCTTTCTTGGACCGTCCCTAAAAAGGGACGCCAGGCATAAATGGGTTAATCAATCCAACCATCAGTCGAGACAATGAGTAGAACTCATAAAAGCTTTTACCGCAATCAATTATATTAGCCTTTTCCAATCACCGGGTATTTTGTCACAGGAGGATATCTGGAGCCTTCGGAGATGGGGAGTAGGACATGAGCGTCGCGTCGCAGGCATATCCTGTGAGCTTTTTTTTTCCTCTCCCGGAAACGAAACAATTTCCTGCCTCTCTCTGACCAACGCGAAGATACCGAATCAGTCAGCTCAAGAAAAGAAAAATGTCCTTCAATAAGAAAAGAAAAAAAAAGTGGTTTTGATTTTACTTCTGATGACCTTTCCTTGAGAAATGGAAGCATTTTTTTTTTTTATTTCCTCATCTCACATTATTAATTACATTTTAACAAGCAACTTTGTCAAAACGGAACTTAATTGAGCGTGTAAAAAATTAAAATGAAAGCTGATACTAGATGCGTTAATCTTTGTGTAACATTAGAAACAAAAATTTGGAACGGCACTAAGGCTGGCATACTTTGCCTTTCATCATAATCGATTTTACAATATTAGTCAGACACAAATATTTTTTCCTTTAACGTTTAAAATTCAAATGTATATTGAATATACTACATGTATTTCAAATAGTGCCAATAGGTTTTTTTTGTTTTCTTTTGTTAAGTGACAAGATTTTTGTCAACAATATGTTGACACAATTTGTTGTAATGTAGTAAATAACTAATGATTTTGAACACATAAGTTGTCATTAAAGAAAAACCAAATCATTTCATATTGTTACTAAGGTCCATTGTGTCTGCATAGAGTCTAACAAATTTGGAAAATCTATCAGATGACACATTCACCTCAAATGTACTCTAATTTGGAATCGAATAATTTTTTCATACTTTTTCTACAAAATAAATGCATTTTAAAAGGGAGAAAAACACCCAAGTCGAAATAAAATGGATGTTTATAACGGATTAAGATAAGTGCGGATAATAAGATTATTTAAAGATCTTCAAAACCAAGGCTTTAGATCCTATATTCGTTGCGTTTTAAGTGGACTGAATAAAAATAATTTTGGAGTGATCACGGAGTTCAGTTAGTTGTGACAAAAAGGAATGTTTGGCAAACTCTGAGAAATAAAGACAAAGCAAAGAAAAATAAAATGTAAGTATCGAATGCAAAAGAAAAATGTTGAAATGCTTTTGTACAATTTTTCAATATATCGAATTGATATTCAAAAGTTTTTGGAATAATAAGATACATAAACAAATGGGTTCTGATAAGTAATAGTGTTAAAATGGTAAAGTTCTTCAACTAAAATCTTGTGAACTACGTATGAAAAAAATTCAGTTATGCTTCTCAAAATTAATTCAAAATTATAAATTACTGAATTGCGACTTATATTTGGTTAATTTAAAAAGATGATCCAGCATTTTCCTCATCAGTGAAAATAATTGTACACATAAAACAATGATTCTCAGCAATTTAATTTGAATAAGCAGAGTAAACACGCAAACATTGATCTGCAATGTATGAGCTGTGGCATATTTCATACAAAATTAGGGATACGCAAATATTTCCCACCACTCCTTCGACTACTCGTTTCAAACCAATCTAAATCCGACTCTGAAATTATGATATATGTTTACCGAATTCTACAGCAGTCCTTGTGCTCGTACAAAGGGGGGTGGACTATGTACAGCGCGCTCTTTGTTCGACATATCACAAGAAATTCGGAGAAAAATATTGCGTGCACTCTTCCATTTTCGGTTTCGCCGAATCACTACGATTTGTTTGCTGCTGTTTGAAGGAGAAGCTTTAGTGTTACAGTCTGACTCTGATAAAAAGATGCTTCACCTTGGACGAGCTCATTCATGTTTAGGTTGAAAGAGGATGAATTTCTAAATTAGCACATCGGCAATAATCGCTGACAGCTACGCAAACCGGCTTTATACACCTCTATTTTGTTAAATGAAACCGTTTGATCCTCAGCCTATCGTAAGTCAACGCATCAGAGTCAGACTATACTCCTAGAGTTGTACGCTGTCATAAGTGAAAATTAGCTTGGAAAATTTCAGACGTTGATATCCTGTTTGTCGGTCCAAATTCAGTCAGAACTTCAATGAGTCATCTCGACGAGCTTGTCCAGATGACATTAGATAATTTGGTGAAGGGTTGCATCTAAAGTGACCGCACTATTATATTTTATAGCCAAAATATAAGCTTTGCTTCCAGATGCAATGTCAAATTTCACATGCTTTAGCCATAGAAACCCAATAATTAGACTGAAGTTTCAATACAAAATTAGTAAATATATCTAAGTAAGATATGCATTGAAGTAAAAAATACTTCTTAACTTCCTGACCAATGCTTTTCTATACACCAAACAGCAACAAATTTTGTTCTTGTGCAAAGATAGCCTCCGGTAAAATGGGGATAAGTATTGCTCTAGAACGGAGGAGTGCAAATATTATTATATATATTCTTAGCAACGATTAAATATATATATATGTATTTAAAACAGTCAAGGGAGATAAATAGATGAATGTATGTATTGTATATATATATTTATTTGTTATGTATATATGTATACAGGTTGCACTTTAGAAATATGTCTTTACAAGATAACATTCCGTATTTACAATATCGTCAAAAGCTTTAATAAATACACTTTGAATTGTGGGAGAAGGCGGGTAAAAAGACAACAACAAGACTAACTTCAAAAGGATTGCGTTTTTTTCTCTCGCGTTAACATCCTTTATATCTTTTAAATAGTCTCTTAAACTAAAATATGAACCTGGATGGATTCCAGATCAGAAGTAATCACGTTGGGACATGATTCAAAAGATATATGTCTTAATTGCAAGATGCCTTCGGCCAGGAAATATGTTTGTGCGGACTTAAATGTCATGGTTGTTGCATGAGCTGACCACTTATAGCGCAATAATCACATTTTAATCGAATTATTCTTTTTCAGTATTAAATTAGGTAACGTATACTATGTCTTTTTTTTTTGTGTTAAAAACGTTCCAATCAATTGTAAGTTATCATTGTGAAATTTTGATTTAGAGAAAACCGAAATTGCACTATCAATTGTCGTCAAAGAATACTTCAAATATTTCAAGCTTTATACTAACCATTAGTAGTAGCATAAGTAGCCAATGAATGCCTTAGTATGCAATGAATCGTAGCCATTTACTCATAAGACCTGAAAGAAGCGTGGGAATCATTTTCGGTGGTATTAATAATTTTCCTAATAACGCTCATTCTATAGTTGAGGTAAGGCAGTGTACATAACGATGTTTTCATACTTCCTGAAACTTTCGCAATGATACAAAGTGCCGGCCACCTCGTCTAGTGGTCAGCGACGTCTGACCGTGATGCGGTGGCCCCGGGTTCGAGTCCCGGCTGGGGCATGGGCGTACTTTCTCTCTCTCTCATGTCATTGTCCTTTCTGTGTGTGTGAAAGTGAGTTATGAATGAATGCCTACCCTATGAACGGGTCCTTATGGCATGTGTGATGAGCATAAAATCGGTCTTCCACCTAAAATGGTGCCCTTAAAAACGGAAGCCGTATCATTACCCCATCCTTCATGGACCTGGTCTAGCTCTGCTGACCAACGGGGGCATGTAACAACAACAACATGATACAAAGTAACCTTTGCCCCAACTGTAGATTAATGGGTTTTTTAGGCACCCAGACTTGGAATGTAGCTCGGAATTTACTTACCCTTGGAACTTTTCACGACTATTAGCATTTATGTGACATTTTTGGATTATTTAATTCGCTTAAACAAATCACCTAGCGTTAGACTCCTTGCATCTTTTCATCGATGGTAGTGGTACGTACGTTTTGTGCCATCAAAACGTGTGACGTGAAAGACCAAGACAGCATTTTTAACAAAAATATGTCGCGCTTGATCCTTTGCTTATTCAGTACTTGATGGACAGTTAACAATTTAATAAGGTGAAATAACTCTTCCGTCGTTATAAAAAGCGATATAACATTACCAACGAACAGTTCATTTGAGATTCAAACGAACTCCTGTCAAATATCTGCTTAATAGTAAGTTACTGCTCCATCAGTTGATGACTGATAAATCAGTTTTGATAAGTTACTTCGTACTTACAATATTGACATCGAGAAAAAACCGTAAGCTCCTTATCTGCGATTATGGGATATCATCGATTTCAGCCTGCTTACAAGACAGACAAGGATTGTTTAACAAGACAGACTAGGATTTTTTCATTAAAAATGAAAAATGTGGCTTAGATTCCTGAAATGGTATGATAATGACTTGAAGTAATCATTTCATGATAGCTCAATAGAGTTTGGCCATAGACAGGCTTTCTATTTGTTTCAATGTATCACTTTTCTTTGGTTAGGTGTCCACTTTCTTTATTACTTTGTCAGCGTATGAATTGGAATGAAATTTTCTAACCAGTGCAGCTTTTACATTTGGTATTAATGATGCATAAATTAGTGACTTTTAAGCTAATAAATTAAAAAAAAAACAGTGCAGTGCCTGAACCTCTTTTTGGAGAGGAATTATAACTTTACGCAAGTTTTAGAAACTTTGAAAGAGGGAGTGTTTTTTGGTTTGAGTTATCAATAAGTTTAATAAATGACTTTGCGATATTTCTTCAAATTTAACTTGTTCTAATGTATATTATATGTCCGGGGATTTAAAAGGGTAAAGTTTGTCTAATTGTGTGGGAGTTTGGAAAAATTTTTTCCACGCTTGTGGTGGTCAAATAATAAGTAGTTGTCAAAGATCCCGTCTTTGGTTAAAACGTCAAGGGAAAGTATCGTCAGATATATTTTATAAAAATAATTGTCGATGCTTATCATTGTCATCATTTATGCTACGACATGAGTGAAAATATTTTTCCTTCAGGTTTTAAAATATTAAAATGTTTCTACTGATGAAAAATGGAACGATATTACATTTTTACACGAATAGGCATTATGAAAGCTTTTAGATTTACAAAGATCTTTTGCTTGTTTTCAGAAAATTGTATTACTTTGGTGGGCATGAAACAAAATAGCAATGTTATATAAAAAGAGGACTCTTTAGAATCATTATCTGTTTACGCTTAATATAAATGTAGGACCCTTTAAAATTATATTAATATCGTATCAGGTTCTACGACAAGTATGTTAGTATCTGCATAAATAAAGGCTTTGAGAGATTGGGTTTTGAAGACATTTAGAAATGTCTCTAAGTTGAGTTTCTTCCCCTTTGAAGGTGACATTAAATGTATTTTTTTGGGGGGAAATAGAGTTGGCTTTCAAGCTCCGAGCATTTTCTTCATGGTGTATCCTGGCAGAGCGTAGACAAAGAGCAGGATGATGAGTACGAGGGCGGCGAAGAGGATAGCTTTCAGGATAACCCACTTGTAGTTGTGCCAAATGATATAGCGTATTGACTTCAGAGGGTTGAGGAACCAGATGAAGGTGGAGTCCGGTCGACTGGAGGAGATAGAGAAAAAAATAGTTGCAATAATAAGTACTATTAATCTTTTCAGAGAACATTAATGTTGGGGAAAAGAACATATAAGGAAACTAGAAAGGCATCATTTATTCATAAAATGAATTTCGCAAGGAAAATGGCAACAATCAGAAGGATTCACTATTATATTTAGTAAACTAAAGGGAAGTATAATATCATTAATAGTAAATAAAGTGGTCGTGCCAGTTTTTGTTAGAAAAGCAGAATTTTATTAATTTAAATGATAAGGTACTGAAAACTAAAAATTAAAAAGTTAAGAACACAAGCAGGCATGAAAGCAAGGTTTGAAGCAGGCATGCCAATGGATTGCATAAAGTATGCTATTTTTTATGCAGGCTTTAATTAAAAATACGAAATTAAAATTTCAAAGATGAACCTAGCTGGAAAGACGGGTGTTCTTTGTGGTACTCACTGAGGTTTGTCAAGAGGATCTGGTTCGTTCCTTCCCAGTCCGGCTGGATTTTTTTCTGCTTCTTCTTTGGATAAGAGATGAAGTTCTGCCTCTACTTTACCCTGAGGGGGAAAACAAGACAGGAACGACAATCAAGAAATGAAGAGTGAAGTAATGGATTTTAAATAATCGATTTGAACTTGCAATAATTAAAAAGATCGTTTAAATCTTGTTACAGAGCCAATATTTGAATAACTAAAGCTAGTGCTTAAATACTGCAACGACTCATTGCGTTGATTTGAAGAAAACAAAACGTGAAAATCATAGCAGCTTGAAAAAAGTCATTTCGGACTTTATTTACAATTTTTAATGTTCATCGGCATTTTTTGAAAAGAATATTAGTCGCTAAGTGAAGAATTTTGCCGATATGTCTGGAATTGTGGAGAAATATGGAATATAAAAGTTTACCTGCAGTTAGCTGCTAATTTGGGGTGATGTTAATCAACTTTCAATTTCACCAGTGATGCAGTACTATTTTAATTTTGCTCAGTTTTACAGGCTCTACGCTCTAACACATTTTTTTTTTCAAAAACATTTTTGCTTTCTACTTATAAGAAATTCATACAGGTACATGGGCAGCGACATATTTTAATTATTAGCGGTAGCCTTTGTAAAACGAGACTAAGTGTAACGTATTCTAAAACGTGTTGGTATTTCTTGTAGGGCTCATTTCAAGCTGATACTTCTTTCTGCATTCCTGGGTAGTTATTTGTTCTAAGATGGCGTGTTGAGTTACATGGAATACAAGGATTTTACCGAAGCTATTGATTTTACTGTAAAATGCAGACACGTTTCAGAGGGCTAAGAACGGTAAGGATATGTAGGGGAAAAGGATAGTTTATGAATCCACGATCATTCAGTTGTCTATGGTCATCTGGAGGAGAGAAAAGACAGGCGATTGAGCAAAAGATCGCCAACATGTTTTGTGTAACTCGGCAAATCCTCGATGGAAACTTTTCTCACGGAAGCGACAGCTTTGATTGCTTTACAAATCGGGAACACGCTGCTAGCTTAAGGTAATGAAGATATAAGCGATCAAGGGGCAAAAATTTAACTATGTAACAGACTCCAGCCGAATCGAATATGATTAATATCTGTAATATCCGAAATTCCTTTTCGAATGATTTAGGATCCAAAAGGAAAACCGGTTAGGTTTTTTCAGTGTGAGATGCATAATTCAACTTTACATAAATAATTAATTCTTTTGTTATGAACTTGCATTTTGTGTAAACGTTTATGTGAGAGAGGAATCAACACTCATTATATAGATGGCGTAAAAATTACTCAAAAAAAATCTAGATTTTTTAAAAACATTCGGAGCCGCGAGACGTGATTTAAATGTCCAGAGTCACTAATTAGTTTTTTCGATCTAGAGACGGGCTACCCACCGTAAGTTCCATCTCGTCATTGTCCTTCTTGATGAAGAAGGGCCACCAGCCCTTGATGCGGCGCTGCTTGAAGAGGGACACCTGTGGCACGCTGCCGTCCGACCGCAGCATGTCCAGCGTGCACAATTTGGAAGACTTCGCGCCCCGAGGGAAGCGGTTCAAGTCCAGCGTGATGGCCCCTGTTGCAAAAAGGAAAAAGGTTAGTAAGTTTTGAATTGTGAAATTAGGTAATATTTTTTAATTTCTTTCTAAAAGAAACGCGTTTTTATAAGGAGTTACTGTTAATCTTTCAAAACTGTGGAATATACACTTTATCATCTTTATAGCCTCTGACACACTCGGCAACCAACAAATTGGATTGAATTAGTGGCGCGTTTGTAGTAACTGTGGTACAGGTTTGATTTGGACATCGTACGAGATTGTTTTGCCTCAATTCTCATCTGTGTCGCGTCGTACATTCACGCTAGAAGTGCCTCAGCACGCTACTAAAACCTCCAGTTATTTCGGATTTTTCTAGTAATGAATGATCATTCTGTAATTAGTTTCTTATATTAATTGCGTCTTTAAATAAGTAAAATTTCATTTCATTCTGACAACTCCTTCTAGGAGAATCGATTCTTTTGTTATAGAGTAGTTGTGACAACTTGAGAGAGGTTATTTCTTGATGAGTTTAGTGGAAGAGGAAGTTTTGCGAGAGCTGAATTGAGTTTAGTTACCATCGCAGTGCCATTGCGAGTTGCATCGCAATGGCACTGCGATAGTACCTCAGCTCTACAACAATAACATTTCCCTCTTTCACAGAGCTCCCCAAGAAGAAACGAACCTTCTATAAGTCACACCTCATCTTACCAGAGGCAAAGTAAACACTTATTCCATCAGAACAGTTACGAACAGCATATATAAATTCAAGATTTTTCTTTTTTTTTTTGCATCAAAGGTGGATCTAGAAATGTTTCAAGGGAGGGGCAATTGATTTTTATTTCGTATCCTTTACTTACACACCTTGATTTGCAAATGGTTTACCTCATATGTTTTGGACTTCAATTGCGCAACGTATCTCATATGTTTTGGACTTCAATTGCGCAACGTATCCTGATGAGAGGCTGAAACCTCCCCTTTTGCAAGCTTCAGACATAATCTTAAAATACCTTTTTTGAACTTCAATAATGAAATTTTATTAGTAGTGAATCCGTCACGAAAGGGGAGATCGCCCCTCCCTTGTATCTGTCCCTGTTTTGCACCGTGAAGGAGGTCGGTCATTCTACCCCTTACCTAGGAAGTCGTCCGCGGAGAAGTGGTCTGCATCCCAGACTTGTAGTTCGAGCCTGGCTGGTATTTTGCATTCTGTTTCGTCCCAGCTGAAGAGGGACTCTTTTCGACTGATGACGATCTTCTCCTCTGCTGGCAGGTAGTCGAATGGGTACACGAACCTCCAATTGAAGTTGCCCTCGCCCGTCAGGGACCTGTGCACAAATTAAGTCTCAGTGATGCTGATGAAGGGAGTGAAGAAACTACACTTCGTTCACGGAAAATATAGACTAGATGTAAACAAAGAATTGGGCCATTTGGTGACGTCAATCCCGCGTTTGGCTTAGACAAGAGTAAATTGGTGCCAATTGACGGAGAATGTGAATCCTATTGGTTAACTTTCATTTTCTTTACCAGATGAAATCCCCAAAAGTAGCATGGCGGCAAACCTTCTGGCAACCTGTTTGTTTACTTTTAGTCTATCTTTTCTGTGAATAGATTTTAGCCCAAGTAGCATACTTCGTTTTTTAAAGGTTCTAAAATGGTTATTAACGTTGTAACAACCGCTTAAAAACGTTTATAAAACGTTTAAAGGTTATTTGTGCTACCTGGGAGAGGAAGAAGGGGTAAAAAAAACCCCGCCGTGTGTGTGTGAGAAGCTATGACTTTAACAGGTCAAGTACGCACCTTAATCATGAGATTTATAAATGTTGTTGAAGTTACTACTACCATTTGGAAGTCACTTCTACAATTTAGGCATAGCTCTAAAGGTCAGAGAAAGGCTTGAGGGGAGCCCTACCCAAATGGTAGTGTTCCTGGAAGCCGACAACATTAATTATGGGCTATGTAACCGGACCCGGTGGATATTTGGCTACGACAAGCTTCCAACTCCAGTTTTCTTGTAAATTTATGAACACAATGCTGGAAGAATGCAGGGGCTTCCCGAACTAAAATTTTTGGGAGGGGGGGGGGATTACCAAATTGCCGAATGAAGTTCCAATTTTACCGAATGATAAAATACAAGCCTGCACACATATCGTACATGCATAACATTTAGTGGGAAAAAACATTTGGAATCTTATAAAAAACAATTCTAAAATTAAAAAAAACCAAATGTCAATGTTGCAATATTGTCTTTAAATTGCCGAATCGTCGGCAAAATGTGCCGAATACGGAAATTATTGGGAGGTCCCAGTGACCTCCCATTTGGGCACTCTTGAGAAGAAGCCTCTGTATAGTGCCACTATATCAAACTAGAAACATACATATAATATATAATATTTCTATTTGCATGATTAGTTTCAGAAAAAAACCCCTTCTTTTATTTTTAATGTGAAGAGTTTCAAATGACATTCATTTTTACATCTGCGCAAATGCTACGATAGAAATGTAATTCCGTAGAATTTTGAAAAATTGAAAAGATAGAACAGGACATATGACGACACGTTATTTTTCAAGCTCACCTGTAATGAATATCCGTACACTGGGTGTCTTCTGGTCCCTTAAGCCACCTGTTAATCGAAAATGATTATCATTAAAAAATATTATTTGCAATAACTTTATGTAAAATTTCAAAATCTGTTTTGATTTTTCCTTGATTGTACTACAGAGAACTCATGACTTTGTTGAAGAAATCTTTTTTTTTTAGTGTCAGTAGTCTACATATATTATTTCGGGAAGAGTAAAGATTTAATTGAATTTTAGACAAACTATTTCATGTCGTCTTGAAAAGTTTTGACGTTTTTGAATTCTCGTAAAACAGCTTTTTTTTTTTTTAAATTCAAACGTAACATTTGTTTTTACACTGCTCATAATATTTCAAACTGTCTTCAGATGAGCCATTGAGAGAAAAAGTGGTGTAATGCAGCGAAACACGTACACCACTTTCGCTCTCAACGGTTCAAATAATGTGTGTGAAGTGCTGCTTCTACTGAAGACAAAGTAATTTTTTCAATGAAAGTTTATGCAAATTAGTCATGACAAAAATATGAGCCGTTGAGAGAAAAAGTGGTGCAAGCGACTTTCACCACTTTTCTTCTCAACCGCTCACATGAAGATAGTATTTGCGACATTGAAGAGAGTAATTAGTTTTTATTTTTTTGAGAAAATTTTTGTGCTGTTTATGATCAGCAAAATTTTAAGTTTTGAGATAGATTTTTCTCGTGGATATGAAGAAGTTAACAGGTAATGACATAAGCTGTTTTGTGTGAAAGTGAATTTCTTACCCTTTGACATAGATGTCCGACATTTTCTCACCCGTAAAGAAGGCGTCATCTTCTAGCACCACGTCATCAGTGTTCCAGATGATAACACGAAGCTCGTAACTGATGGAAGAAAATAAATAAAAGTATTAAGAGGAAAAAAATTCAGAAAATATAATTGGGAAAAAATTCTATTCGAGGTATGATACTGTTATAGTTTACACATGCCACATTTTTTTCTGTTTTTGTTTTGTTTTTAAGACTATTTTTCGAGTTAAATTAATATGAATCACAATTTAGTTTCATGTATACGATTTAATTTTTTAAAGAAAAAACTTCTACGATTGAAAGACCAGTAAGGATCAAGCACATAAACTTACTTATTTTACCCAAAGTAATTTTACCTAAAATGCGGGCATTAATTTTATGAATAATATAGTATTTAATACGTACGTTGTTTTGCTCGAATTGCTTCAAAATTTAAAATTCGCATTTTAATTTAATCGCATTTTAATTTATTTCGTTCTGGTGCATAAGGATACATGGTGAATAGCGCCGTAGTTCGTTTCGCTAAATACTTCGGTTAAATGAATACTTGCATTTTTTTTTTTCGAAAACTCTTCCGCAATATCCTCAAAGCAATTTCCCTTCCGCAATTTTGCCGATGAAAATTAATTCGGCGGAAGTTGTTTTCTTACTTAGAAACAGAGATGGCGCCACTAAAATATCAATCTAATTTGTTGGATTCGAAACGAGGGTGATAAACTTCGCAGGAAAAAAAAAAGAGTAACTATTAAGGAATGAAAAAATGCGATACGTCTATTTTCGTGTGCAGTTCTAAAATAAACAAGCCCTGAAGGATAGTTAAAAATATTTTGTGTCCGATCATTAATTATTTTTGTGTTCTTTCTCAACATCTGGTTTTGTTCTCTTGCTTTTAATGCATTTAATACGTTTCTTTATTCTCTTTTCCGAAAATATTACCTTGCCTTAATACATCTCACAAAAGTAGGATACTAAATGCAGGCTTCTTTCCGAGCCTCCCCACTCCCTTAAATTCACCACAGATGACATACAATTTCACTTTTACCAAACATGCCCTAAAATTGCATTTTTTAAACTTCAATGTAGAAAACTTTCCGAAGGAGAGTTAAGGAATGCCGAGAGAGAGAGAGATGCCATCAAACATAGTCTAAAATTATGTCGCATATGGCGTAAGTTTTGAAAATATCCCAAAGGAATTGATTCTCTTTAAAAAAAAAAAAAAAAAAAAAAAACTTACTCCCCCTTAATCCCCAAACCTTCACTTCCTTGCCTTCACTTACTGAAAATTGCGATTTTTGTAATCAATGTAAAATTTTTTATAGTGAAGGAATCTTGAACCCTCTCTTCCGAAATAGTACTAAAATTGCGTTTTAAGACTTTAATTTTCTTACATTTCCAGGGGAATGCTTCTGATGAGGCTCCATTATCTCCCCGGTCTTTCGTCTGTTGTCTCTCTAGAAGCTTAAAATTATATTTTTTACATTGCAACTTTTAGTATCTATCTTTCCTTCAAAGCAATTAATTGCACATAAGAACTGTCGCAGTATTTTTATCTTCTGTTTTATAAGTTCAATCTACAATCGCATTTTTCTTTCTTTCTTTTTTTTTCCTTAAATTTAAACGTGAGGAAAAAGTAGCAGTTCAATGTCTTTGCGCCCCCTAAGAAAACTAGAGGATCCGATGCTGTAAACTTCAGCTATTTTAATTTACTAAGTTGGGCAGGAATATGACTTTGCCGACTGGGCCTTAGTTACCCAGTTCGTCCCTGAGTATTGACTTAATAAAAATGTGTGTTTAAGCTCATGATATTATTTCATTTCTATTAAAATGGCCCTTAATTGGAAAGTGGCTAAGTGGGAGCCGATTGTGGCCATCAGTTCCGATTTTTGAGGCAGCGTTCTGAATTTTTTTTTTTTTTTTTGAGGTCAATTAAACAAAAATATACGATTAAAAAATTTTCATGACTCTTCATTCCTAAAACTAGGTGCTTGAAAAATCATTAACTCAAAAGTTTATTAGAAGGATTTAAAACGGAATAAGAATTGCGAAACAATTTTGGGTTTCGGAATTATATTCGGCGCATAAATATTATTTTTCTCAGAGTTTCCATCTACCGAGGATTCATTCGGACAAAATATTCTCTGAAGAATTTCCCAGGTTACGATTTAAAATAGATTGAACAAAAAACCAAGGTTTTTTTTTCTGTCAATGGTTATTAGCTTCCAATTAGTTAAAAAGAAAACAAATATTTCAATTAGGAAAGTAACGCTCAAAATCAGTGGTTGGAAAAACTACATTTATTTTGTAGCGAACTACAACTACTTTGTTTTAAATGTAGTTAACTACAGCTACAACTACTTTTTTCAAAATGTAGCGACTACAAACTACTTTTGAATTGTAGTCGCTACTTCGCTACTTTTTAAAAAATAAATAAATAAAAAGCATACACCTTTTGAGGATTGAGCGAAAAAATTTTAAAAGTGGTTTACATTAATAAATTAACTCATTTGAATATGGGATAGAACTAAGAATTGTCTTTGAATTTATTTGTTACTTTTCCTTTTTGTTCCTTATTTATTTATTTATTTATTTATTTATGCATTTATTTTTGTTAAAATTTGTTCCTTTTACATTTTTTCTACAATTTTTACGAATATTCGCTACAAGAAAGGATTCGAAAGTTGAAAGAATTCAACCTTCAACTTTTTTTTTAATTTCTTACCAGGGAATATTTGGGAACATGAAAATTATTTGAAGGAATATAAAAATTATGATGCCAAATAAACCTATGACATCAAACAGATAGAATGTATTTTGTCAACATGATGTATCTAAGATCAGCTCATATTTATATGGTTCTGATTACTCCTTGCGTCCGCTGCTGTACTCGTGCAAATTTTACACCAGTCAGAGTCAATTAAACCTTGTTTTTTTCCTTCGCTTGTTTTTTTAAATTTTTTCATTCTTTTATTTATTTACTAGCGGTACCCGCACGGCTTTGCCCGTGGTATAAAATTAAAAGTTCATTTGTAAAAAAAATGATATAGCAGAAAAAAATACTCTATTTTAGTTATAATTCAACTATAATTCCTTCAAAGTATGATATAAAAATTTGGTATTGACCCTACACTACTTCCTTTTACGTGTAAATTTCTTAGTAGATGCCTTAAGTGCTAAAATAGTGCTTGAAGTGAGTAAGATAACAATTCAAACATTTGCATCCCTAGTTTGCCACGAAACAATGCAAAAAAATGTTTTACAATGATTAATCTCCTAAATATCGCCGATTTTAACATCATTCAGTAGATTTTTCGCAAAATATCGCCAATAGCGCCAAATTGAACCCAAAAAAATTTTTTTTCGCTAAATTTATTGCCAACTTGGCGATATGTCGCCAAATTGGCGTCAAACACTTGGTGACCAAAAGCTTGGCGAGATATCGCCAAGTGGTCGCGCCAATTCATATCACTTTGGTCTGCATTGTAAGCCCTGATTACCCCATAAAAGGGGTAAATCACCCCCTTGGGGACATTCGAATGCAACCCCAAAGATAGGTGCACAAAAATAAGCCAAAAGAAAAAATAAGAAAAATTTTGTTGCTCACAGAAACCAACAGAAATCTTACCAAAGTTTAAAAGAAGAAGAAAGTTTTCTTTCCTAACTTCAAAAACAAAATAATACATTTTCCGAAATGACATACTTTAGAAAGAACGTTGCAATATCGCAATAAGATAGAAATAAATATACTGAAATAGAATTGAATGCCAAATTGTAAAAAAGTCGCCAAAAAAATAATTTTTAATATTGTCTTTCATTATTTATTAAATGCAATTATTGCTGCAAATTACAGTCCAACAATAAATAATCACATTGCAAAAGTATATTTGGAGCAATTTTTTCTTTTAAACTCAACTGATCCTAAAAATTTTAAGTATTAGTCATAGAAATTTCGTGCATTATTCTTCACAATGATAATAAAAACAATAAACATCGACAAAGATCTACCAGCAAACGATAAATTAAAAGCTAAATTCGTTCACCCAAGCCATTTGCTGCAATTTATATTGAAATAAATTAATAATGAAGTAAAATATGTTTTGCAGACGATAAATTTAGAATGGTATCCTGTATTTTAAGGAAAGGACTCGATTTCTCATTTGATTGACAGGTGCCATCTTATCACGGTTTTTAATATTTCATTTGACTAATTTTAATAAGGCTTGGAGTTTGGATTGTTACAAAAACAAATACATTTTTTAAATTATTAAGGGAAAAAGAACGAAATAAAAACGTAACCATGGTAACAACATGAAAAGTTGATTTCCGTTGATAAAATAATTCATTTCATCTCTATTTTCAAACAAATTTTATTCGCGAGCAAAGCCATTTTAGAATCGTTTGGCTTGCTTTACTGAAGGTAAGCCTTGAATTTCGGGATTCTAAAAACAATTGTTACAGCTCTCCTGATGATCGTAGAAACTTCGAAAAAACGTCATTTTGTGCAGAAAATTTCAAGCTTTCGAATGACATAAGACTTGAAAATGTGTATGGAATATTTCTTCCCTATTTTATCGAATTTCCTCTAAGAATTCGAATAGAAAAAGAACGAAATGGAATGTTCGAAAAATCGCTTCGAGGTGCAAAACTACATGCTACAAACTAATTTTGTGCCAAGTGGCATGAAAATCGACCGAACGGTTTTGGCGCTACGCGCGTAACAGACAGACAGACAGAAAGAAAGAAAGAAAGAAAGAAGGACAGACAGAACCACCTTCAGCTTTATTATTAGTAGAGATTTAATTTAAAAGTAGTTTCCAGAAATCGCTACAAACTACTATTTTTTGTATCGCGCTACTCACTATTCTACTTTTTTTTAAAAAGTAGTGCGCTACACTACAAACTACTAAAAAATGTAGCTACTACAGTAGTTTCGCTACTTGTAGCGCGCTACTTCCGACCACTGCTCAAAATCACCACGCATCACCCTCCTGTGGTACTTTTCAATTTTTAATCTGCTGTCGCCATCTAGGGGATTCTTATAGAAACTTCTTTTAACTGTAGGTATTTTTGGATGCAAGTGACACATATGTCACTTTTTCTAAATGTGGAATATCTCGAAAATATAAAGGAATATACGATTTTGTAAAAAATAACTTTTTGAGCTGACTGCACTCGTCAACAAATCAAAAGCCAACGTTTTAAGTACAAATTCACTGCAAGGACGTGCCTTTTATGCTTTAAAGTAAGTTAAAGTTTATCGTTGCTTAATTAATAAAGTTACGTACCAGAAAAATTTCTGTTTACCCAGGAAAAAAAAAAGATTTTGGAGTATACATAAATCAATTAATTTTCCTCACATTAGAGACAGCAACATGCATAAAAATGGAGAAGAGTTTGTTTTCTACTCGACAGGATTTAAATGTATCAATTTATTGAGTGGAGATTGAGCCATCAATTTCGCCCTTTCGACTGTGCCATTCAGGCAAGTTATAATTTAAAAGATCAAATTAAATATTGTCGAAGAGAGGAAAATTCGAAAGAAACATATTCGCCCGCAGATAATTTTGAGTGAGAAGTTATTTAAAATCACGTGCTATCTGCTGTACGAATTTATTTATCTTAAAATTCAGTTTAAGGTTTAAACAATGGAGAAATATATTTTGAACGCTTACTATGACTTTTTAGTTAGTTAACTAGAAGTGGATCTAGAGAAAATAAAGTTTAACCAGAGAAACAGAAACAAATTACCTCTTAGGTTTTCTGGGTGAAATATCTGTAGGAGGTTTTGGGAGTGGCATATCCATGGCAAACATATCCACCCACATTTCCAGCTTGCCCTGTAATTAAAAAAAGAAAATGTGAACAATTATAAATTTGAGAAGCAATGAAAAATCTCTTTTACTTCTGTTCTGTAAATAAATTTTGTGAACGTATATTATGTATTTTGCTGACACATTAGCTGTATTCCTATATATTCAGAGAATTCTCCTTAAAATAACTGACATTGGCTACCTCTATTTTATTTTGTCACATGAGAAGTTTTTCGAACCTGGATATTTTGCTCATTCAAAGTAAGAACGGAAAAAGTACTTTTCTCCTATGGTTTTATTTGGTGAGTGTACTAGATACTCTACTTTCTTTTGACCAAAAGAGCCTGAAATTATCTACACATTTCGCCATACAATTTTGCACACCTAGATAGACTTTTCAGAATGAAATGAAATTTTACATACGTAAGGTGAATGACATAAAACGGAGTTTATCAATAACCTTAACTTGGACAAGACAAAGACACCCAGGTTTTCCACCAGACCACCAGAAATTTTCTAAACTTTCTCTTTTAATGAAGAAGGCAAAGTTTAAGAAATTTCCATTCAAAGTTTTGAAGTTTTCATGCGATTGAAGCTAAATATTTTACTATGCATTCCGTTGCAAATGGCATCCACTTGCCTGTTCTATTCCGGGCTTGTCTGGATGGTACAGTGGTCTCGTCTCGACGTGTTCCGGTACTAAACGGTATTCGGCGCGTGGGATCTCATGCCACCTGTGAAGGACAGAGAGAGCCATTTGTTCCTCCCCAGGACGACCATCACCTACAAAGGAAACAACGGCTCATCTCCCCCAGTTTGGAATGAATACATATGCAAAATCAATCACATTAAATCAAAATGGCGTCTTTTAAATTTCCAAAAATATAATTTTTTTTTTAAATTTAACCCCACGGGGACATTTGGGGTTAATGCAATACTTTCAGGGTAAGATGTAACCACAACATATCTGAACGTTCCGAAACCAAAAACGAAACACTAACGTTAATGCAAAATAATTATATATATACATATAAAATACAATTTTTTAAAAAGTGTTTAAAATAGGAAAAATTAAATACAAATAAAATATTTTTGGAAAAAAAATAGAACCGACTTCAGTTGGAAATTGCTCTAAAAAGTAAAAAATAATTTTTTTCTTTGAACACCATCGAAACTACTTTTAAACATAAGTTTTGAAGTCGGCGCAAAAACAATATATAGAATCATACGCAACTACAATTCAACTATAAATATAAATTTTAATGGATTCATTTCATTGATTACCACACATTCGTGTAATGGTACAAATATTCTGCTTTTAATTTTCAATGGTTTCTCTGAAAAAATGTTGGCAAAATATGGTTAAATATCATTTTACCTATCGTTTTTGCGCCGACTTCAAAACTTATGTTTAAAAGTAGTTTCGATGGTGTTCAAAGAAAAAAATTATTTTTTACTTTTTAGAGCAATTTCCAACTGAAGTCGGTTCTATTTTTTTTTTTCAAAAATATTTTATTTCATTCTTTTTAGTGTAAATGCACTTAAAATAATCAAAATATAGTGAAAAAACCATGCAGCTGTTCAAAAAACTTGCAGACGTGGACTCGATCTCATTCCATCAGGAACTTCAACCCGACGCTTTTAACCACTTGACCAATGACCATCGGGTCGATCATTGAAGTAAGGATTTACGATAGCACATATTGTTTTTAAATAACATGAAATTTTAGTTTTTCGATCATAACTTTTTTTCTAGTGAACAAATATCGTCATATGAATACATGGTACCTAAGTTAACCATCTCCTATCGATTTAAAAAAAATCGTCCAAATCGGTTCAGTAGATCAGATGTTACGTGCGAACAAACAGACAAAAAGACATACGCTTTGAATTGAGAACCTCCTCCTTTTTTGAAGTCGGTTAAAAATTGAAAGTAAAAGTAAGTAATTTGAATTGTGGGAGAAGGAGTTAGAGTAAGACTTGGAAAATTGGTGCAAGTTTTTGCTTTTCATGGAAAATAATTTTCAACTAAAGTGGACTCTTTAGCTTCTTTCAAACACCACAAATCAAAATCTTATTTTTTAAAAATGTGTGTCACTTTAATGATCGTTCATACCCCCCCCCCTCGCAGTGCAAAAAAAACATTACACAGCAGATTTTTCCCAATAACTCAACACTCATGGTGTTTGATACATTTTATTTGTTTGTAATGATGTTTTTTGGTCACAACAAACATGAAAATCACAAAAAATAGTTACTTTAATTTTTAACATATATTTATCATCTTCAGAATTTGACTTTTAATTTTACCTTGAATTTGACGTAAATGCAAGGTATAAAATACAGAATTTTATAAAGGTACAAAAATTAACATAATATAATTGATTGTGAATATACGTGCCGCAAATCAAAAACCATTTATTGCTACAATCGATTCAAAGCCCCCCAAAATGGCGCAAACGTCTATGAGAAAATTCTGCAGCATCGAAGGACCCCATTGCCAATTTTAACAAAGATCCGACCAAAACTGTCATTTTGTACCATAAAAAAATATGGGGCACATTCCCATGGGAGGATGTACCTGCATAAGGATATTACAATCATTAAAATCATTAAAAAAAAAAAAAAAAAAAAAAAAAAAAAACATGCAGCTAATCGAAAAAAAAACCTTGCAGACCTGGACTCTATCTCATAACCTTGCAGACCTCAACTCGATCTCATTCCATCAGGAACTTCAACCTGACGTGCATAACCACTTGACCATCGGGTCGCTCAGTAAGTAAGGATTTACGATAGCAGATATTGCTTTTAATGACATGAAATGTTAGTTTTTCGATCATAACTTTTTTTCTAGTGAACAAATATCGTCATATGAGTACATGGTACCTAAGTTACACCATCTCCTATCGATTAAAAAAAAATGTCCAAATCGGTTCAGTAGATCAGATGTTATGTGCAAACAAAAAAAAAAGTATACGCTTTGAATTGAGAACCTCCTCCTTCTTCGAAGTCGGTTAAAAAATACAAGAAGACACAAAAATACAAAAGTGTACTCATGTCAGACAGAAAGGGCCTTGCGAACCATGGATCTGGTCTTCCCCTGATGACTTGCCAGTCCTTGGTTCGCTATTTCACTATTTCCTTTTGTATTTTTGATTTTAAATACATATGGCCTATGACAGAGTCCTCAGTATGTATGTACAAGGTGTGTCTATTGAATTCCAAAACTAAGACTAATGCAACGGAATGAATAATAAAAAACAAACATACATTTAATAATCCTAAAATAATCAAGTCTGGCATTCACACTTCTATGCACGACTGTCCAAATTCTGCAAACTCGCTTAGTAGTTAGTCCTCTAAAGATATGCTTCAAACTTAGCGTTGACGTTTCTCTTCATGTCCTCTATGCCCTGAAATCGATGCCGTTTCAGAGCAATCTTTAGTTTTGAGGTCTGTTTTTTAAATTCCAGGATTGTACGTGTAGTTAACGAATGAAAATGTGTAGGAACGTGAGTAAAAATGTGTGGGAATGTGAAAATGTGTAGGAACTCTAAAACGGCATCGATTCCAGGATGTAGAGGACATAGAGAGAAAAGTAACCGCTCAACTTCGAAGTATATCTTTACAGGCCTACGAAGCATGTTTCCAGAATTTGTATCGCCGCGTCGTGCAAAAGTGTGTGGTGTGTGGGTGTTGGAGGGAGGTGATTTTTTGAGAACTATTTTCCGTTTGTTTTCTATTATTCATTCCGTTGTGGTACACCCAGTTCTACAGTTTAATGGGCACATTTTGTATTATAAATTTTAGCTTGACTCTAAGAAAGATCGCAGGACATCGATGCTGGAGATAGACCATGCTTTTCGTATCATATGAACAGGCGCTCCACAGGATATTATGTGAGATAGCATGAAGGCGTCTGAAATTATAGTCCTTGTAATAAATGATAAACTCAAGACGCTTTTTACTTTCGGGAAGATGCCAGAAAGTTAATACGAAGTATTTCAAATTTCAAATTTAACGGTATTTTAAATGTCCCAACTAAGTTTATAAATGAGCTTATTTTTAAAGTTATGTCAAAAAAATTGCAATGAATGATTGCTTGACAAAAATGGCTGTGGCTATGGTGGTGGGGTGCTTATAGCTGTAGTCTAATTAAATGGGATCGTATTTGTAGAATTCAGCGTATTACGACCAACATCATTTCCACATTTATCCCTTTTGTAGCGCAATAATCATGCGGACGTTTCGAATGGGAGGAGATGCGGCGTTTATTAGCTAGAGTGTGTATTAATGGATCCCACAATGGTAGTAGATAAGCAAGCATTGCATTATTGCAGTCAGAGTTGAATCGGTCTTGCATTAGTTAATCAGCATAATTTCTGTCTAGCAAATTAATTACAGATTGTCAGATAGTTAAACATAACGTATTGAATTTTGAGTAACAATACTTAATGTTGATGGAATTGCCCATAAATGTACCATATTTAAACATGACGCAGTTTTTTAGAATCAAATGGAATTAATTAAGCCTTTGAGTTATCTTAAAACATACTTACCGTCCAAGTCGCCGTCTGCTTGGAAAGTAAAAGCTTTGTTTCCGATTCGTATTCTGTTGTGCATAATGTAGGGGCCATCGAGTTTGAGGTCTTTGCACAGCTTGGCGAGTATTTGAGTTGGCTTCAGGGGATCACGCCAAGAATTTGGACCGGATCTGTTAAGGAAATGAGAAAAGGAATCGTTACTAAATGCTTTACACCTTTGTTTTCAATGAATTCCGTTTATTAGTATCCTCTTTGAATCAGCATTTCAATTATTTTGAGTAAAAACATAAACGGTCTTTAGAAAATTCTGGTTGTGAGAATGCGACATTGATATAATGACTTCAAGATATAGATGTTTTTAAAATTCTATTACGTTGCAATCAATGCTTTTTTTAAAATTATCGACGTGTTTGTACGATGCTTTGTTTTTATTTAAAGTATTGTCAGAAGAAACAAAAATCTGGTTGTCATGGGGTCTTCTGACAGAAGTATTTTCTGTAGATGTAACATCAAATATTGGATTGTGTATCAGTTTTAAGTGAGACTGTCACGAGGAAGAGCTGGAGCAAAGCCAAAAGAGGTATTTTAGGGTCAAACACCCTCATTCACCCCTAAACCCATTTTCTCGAACAATGTATACATTTTTTTATATCAAAATCGGAAAAAAAGTTACATGTGTTAAAAATGATCCACTACACTTTTACAATAATGTGTTAATTCGGTTCGTAAAAGGCATTTTTTCCCCCAGCCAGTATGTTTTTGTAGCAAAACGTTTAATTAGTCAAAAAACAAATTCAAATACTTTTATTTTTAACGTTGTATTTCAAAAGAGGTGACTATTAGTTAGAGAATTGAGAGATAGAAAAAAATTCTACTCAATATGTTAATGAAATTATTGAAATACCAACTTACACTTCATACTTCTGAGCGAGACCACAGGTAGGTCGATGCCTGCTGTAAAATCTATTTTCAAGGTCGATCTTGGTCTCTCCAATGAGATCATCAGACCCCAACAAGTCCCAATCGTATATCTGGACATTTAGTAATGAATCTTGGGGGAATGTTGCTTCAAACTCGAAACACCTGTTGGAATAAATGTTTTGAAACAGTTCAAGAATTTTTTTTCTAATTTCTCATATTTAAGGTATAGTTATATGCGTTGTTGAATTTGAAAAATAATATTGTAGCTACTTTTTAAACACTATTATAAGCGCCATAAACATTCTAACCACAGCAGGGCAAGGAATGCATTTTTTTGAGGGGGGGGGGCATAAATTGGAACATTTTTGTTTGAGATATCATTGAACTTGGTGGAGTAAAAGCTATTCGGTGTTTTTATTGAAGACAAATATGCTCTTAATCAATGAAAGTTAGCAATTGTGAGGCAGAAACGTTGATGGTGATTCTACGCTATTTGAATTCAGACGGCCGATGGAAAAACTTCATGTGAAACTGATTGTATTAATGTTTTTGTATGCTTAAGCATTAAAGACTATTATCTTTTATATGGACCACCCAATTAATTCACTACAACTATTTTATTTTAGCATTAATAGCTGAAAATAGTCATTAATGTATACTCCCCTGGCCTGTCCAAATACTAATTTTTGCACAAACATGTTCGACGTTCAATTTTTGCTAACTTGGTATAATGTTTTTTTACCATAATCATATACCTACATTAACGTAGAAACATATTTCATGCATAAACATTGTAAAAATATTTATTTTTATAATAAACTAAAAACCTTTCTCGACGTGGCATAACAACAACGTCACCCTCACCTAGCAAACTTCAAGGACTGAAATTTAACATAAAAAATGCAAAAGGACGACCTAGACTACGAATAACCAATGTAACACTGCGTGAAGTTAAAAGCCAGCTAAGTGGTTTAAAAAAAAAAAAATCCAATATTGTTGCATCGGTTCTCGCTGAAAGTGCCGAAAAGAGTACTGCGCCAGTCGCTGTAGTATTTCCCCTGGTAAGTATAAGTTTTTATATTTTATCTCTACCTAAATATGGGTACGTATAATATAATGCTTATTGTGTGCAGACATCACGAATTACGTGAAGTTCTGGTAAGAGGAACGCGTGATGTTGTTTTTATAGCTAATGTGTGATTTTGTCACTTCTCTGGCGTCACTCCCCTGGCAGTTTTGCTCCTCAAAACAGTAAATAACATTAAAACTATGTTATTAGCATAATAAGTTTCATTTGTAATCTTAATTGCTCCTGTGAATGCAATTTGGATTAACGTAAATAATGCGGGAAGTATTTTATTTAGGATCTGCGGTGCGACTTTTATGCAACATGTCGTGTTTCCAAGAGGGATATTTTTTATTTTATAACAAAGCGAAAAATTTTTTTTGAATACTGGTCTTATAGAAATGAGTTTACATTCTGATTTTACACCGAAAAATTAGTGAAATAATAGTAAATCAAGCCAGATTTCTGCCAATAGTGTCACTCCCCTGGCAATGCATTTTCCCCTGGTATCGATAAAACCCCCAAAAATTTTAATTTCGTCTGGCCCTTACCACTACAATCATAAAAATAGCGGCGACTAGTGAAATAATGAGTGTGAAATTAAACAGATATTTTTTTCTTTGGGGACACAAAAACTCATTGATCGTAGAATCACCCATAAACATTTCACTGAAGTTTTTCGATTGTCAAAATACAGATACCATGTGGTAACGGTTTTTGATTTTCGACTGAAATGTCTTTGGTAAGGAATTAAAATTTTTACATATTGTGTTATTTCTCGCTATTTTGTTCCTAATTTAATGTTAAAGAGAAAAGAACGAATTATCGTGTTAAGCACTGTCAAAATCTAGTGTTAATTTAATCTGTGTTTATTGATGTATGCCTGATATACAGGGTGATTCAAAAAAAGTTGACAAAATGACATGGCAAATCCTTCATATGACAGGGATCAAAAATTGCATCGAAATAGAGGGTCGCAATTGTTATCCGTAGCCGCTACAGGATATTTAAAATACATAAAGATACATTTAAAATAATGTTGACCAAAACCATTATAGATAACCATCATAGTTTCTTGATAGTTCTTCACTTACATGCGGCTTATGCAAGTCAAATATTGAGCTTATAGGAGATGGAGAAAATAATATGGCAGATCAGTAATCCAACAAGGATCAAAAATCGCATAGGAATAGAGGTTCATGAAAATCTGCAGAGGAAGTTAAAGACAAAGTCGCCGGTGGACTTGGACTGATTGCATGGCCATGACGGTCCCCAACACCCCTCCCTTGAATTTCTTATGGGAAATTTTTAAAAGGACTTGTGCATGAAACTACCTTTTGCAAAGCTGAAAGACTTGGCAGGGAGAATAGTTGTAGCAGCAGTTTAAGACATACCTGGTATCTTTGAGAAGGTGCGCCATTGAATGCAACGTAGATGCCAGGTGTTTCTCGATGCAACTGTCTAAAACTTTGAGCTATCTGTAATTGTTTTGTTATGCATCATGTTAAATGTCTCTTTTGTGTATTTTAGATGCTCTGTAGCGGCTACGGATAGCAATTGCAACCTTATGCTTTTGTGCGCTTTTTGATCCTTGTATGACGGATCTGCCGTGACATTTTGTCGACGTTTTTTTGAATCTTTTTGTATGTTCTATTTGTTATTTCAGAATTGAATAACTTCATCCTATAGATCTCCGTAACTTTCCGAGAGAATAGGAGCATCTGGTTGATCTGGAGATACTAAAGTAGAATATTAACGTATAAGGTAAGTTCCAAGGAAAATAAAGGATTATTCAGAGTATTTTTCGCACTTACTTTCCGAAAACTGGATTGAGTTGCTTTGAGATGTAGTTCTCTTTGTCGTTGGTCTTTTTGCTGCCCAAGTTGATGACGATGTAAGGATCTGCCTTTCCATTCATATCCGCTGGGTGCAAGTCGGTGGCCTGGCGGTGAGAAACGTTGCTTTGAGACTCGTTTAATGAAAAAAAACCCCCAGATTTTTAAAAGGGTAATATCAAGTGTTAAATTGACTTCACCGTTCGTGAGATATTACTTAGAACGAAGTCACACTGAATATGGAGCAACCAATTTAGTCTTGAAGATAATATTTGTTCTTTGTTCCCTTATTTCATATTTATGAGTAACAAAGTTTTATTCATTTAGTTTATGCATTTTTTTTACAAAACTAATTAAAATGTAACAGGGGTATATTCACCTATAACAGAATTTGATTCAATCGAATAAGATCATTTGTCTCTACCAGTAGCGCAGAGAAATTCCGTTTGTCCCACGTAGAAGGAAATTTCGCTAGGCTATTTTTAGATATAATTCGAACAAATAGAACAAAAACGACTTGTGCCGCCAAAAAGATGAAAAAAAAGGTTTTTTGAATTCTTTTAGGATAAAATCCTAATGTTGATAATACTAGGTTTCTGGTACAACGTTTAACAAATGTTGAATACCTGTATTTTTAGTTTGATATTGAATTTTTGAAATCACTATTCAGAGCTCTGCATCTGAATACGACTATTATACTTGGAGTGTAAGAAACTTATTAGCTCATTTTAAATGACCTAACTAACGAATCGAAAGTAAAAAGGTTATTTTTTTGTCACTTCTAAATATACTTCAAATTAGTCTTCTGATTTGTGAACTGATACAAGTCGCAACATTTAAGCACATTTAGCATTGATTTAATAATTGACTTCTACACTTAAAACAAGATGATAGACAAAAATTTTACGTTGATATATGGTTGAAAGAGAAACACAAATATGATTTCGAATTCGGGTGCATTTACATTTCGTAAAGCAGCTGAAAGAGGTAAAGGGAAACGATTAAATAATATTAATAATAAATGAGAAAAGTGTTTATTATTATTATTGTTTCTTTTTCCTATTCGGGTGCGTTGCAAAAACCGTTTTACGCTGGGGTTTTACGGAATAATCGGTGTAAAAATCATTGCTTTAGAAAATAGTTTTTTTCTTTTTTTTTTTAACACGTGGGCAATTCCATTTTGACCAAAGTATCAATTGTCGCACACAATACCCAACGAAAATTCCAAATATGTTAGAACCTTGTTTCATTGCATTAACTTTGCGAAGAACCCTTCTTCTATATGAGGATTTCTTAACTTAGGGGACGTTAACAAGTATTGAATACGTGTGTGATACTTTTGTTGTTCCTAAAGTCCTCTAGATTCAGGTTACCTTAAAGTATAAAATTGTACTTAGCTTTTTCGTGTTTTCGCTTCATGTGCTGTTAGAATATTGTGTTCAAAACTAGATCATGTGTAATAACATTAAGCATTGCACAGGAACTTGTCCGCTTTTTCATTTAATACCCAGCTTCGAATTTCGATTTTCCTATTGTAGTTCTACTTTTGCCGGCCATACATGGTAATGGTGGGAAGGGGGGGGGGCGACCTAACACAAGTGTTCAAAGAAGGGCCTGAAATGTTAAGAACTCCTTTTTTATATTATGAAAGTAAATTTTGAAGATTTCCAAATATTAAAACGAATATTCTTTGGATCAGTAACGGACGTTTCTCATGTGATACGTACGCATGAGATACGTCCTTTAAAAGTTTTAGTGAAGTATTTTGCGCAACAAATCATACATCTTTCATTGTACAGTTATTTTTACCTCGTGCAGTTGCTTTTATCAGAAACGTACGGACTTTGTCCCTTTTTGTAAGTTACCCCCACATGTGTTATAACTCTGTTCGTTTTGAATAGACTTTCTTACCTTGACGATGTAGACGCGAACCAGTACGTGGATGGGTTCGTTGCTGGGAAGCCCCTGGAAGAGCCCAGCTTGAGGGTCGCTGATGGGGAGGTAAGGGTCGTGGACATCCTTCGGCAGCGGAGTCTTGTACACTTTCAAAGAGCCCTGAGGAATATCAATAAAATTAAATCCTCCGGCCGAAGCTGAATTTTGTTGAACAATTAGTAAAATGTATACAAATAACCCCTGAAGAGCAAGATTCCGTGCGTTTTGAGACGTTGTTGCTTGTGACTACGAAACAGTATTTCGTTTCAAGTATGAAAATAATAATAAAATATTACAATTTTGCCTCTATACGTAACTCAATTTCATCAAGAAAACGATTTATTCGGAAATAATTTAACATTAAATAATGCATGTATTATTTTATATTTTTTTAAAAGAATAGGTCGCAAATTGCGAAGTTTAAAACCGAGTAAATAGGGAGAAGATATCCGTGCTCTTTGAAAACTCGCATTCTTCAAGTTTTTTGTCCTTTGGGAGTTACATCCATTTTTGGTGACTTATTCTGGTCCGAAAATTATATTAGTTAATTTTATTAAAATAACAATAATTTGAAATAATTCTTGAACTACATAACTTCTTTTACAGTACAGAGAAGTAATTTACTTAAGGAAAAACATTTCTATTTATATTAAGATTTTATTTTTAGCAGTATGCTTTAAAAAATCTTCATTTTAAATTTAGAAAATAAGTCTTTTTACCTTGAAGACTCCAACGATTCTGTTTTGGTCTTCCAGTTCGTCTCCCGTTCTTTTGCCCCTGAAGAGTTCGAAAGAATGCAACCATTCCCGAAATCCTCCGAAATCGATCACGTTCTCCAACTCACAAGAATATATCTATGAAACGAGAGAAATATTTTACTTGTTAACCAACACGTTTCATTCAGATATCAGATGTGAAATTATAAATTGACATATATCAAATCTTTACAATGAACATTTGCACATTTTGCATCAATAAAATTTCTCCGGTTGATGTGACCACCTTGACCACCTTCTTCCAAGAAAAAAAAAGGACCACTGAATCTTCCAACAATTTCACTAAAGATGCAATCCTCTAGTGGGCCATAATGTTAGGCCCCTTCTCTGGATGTGATTTGGGTAATGTAAAATCTCCACCTTCACACCTCATACGGATGTTTGACCAGATTTGTATATTTGGTCAGCGGATGTTGGGTGGTAAATTACGCAAGCTATGAGCTCCACCGAACCAGATTCGTATCTGAATCCACAGCGTCTAGCGTCGTAAGTGGTCATGCTCCATGGGGACAGCAGGACAGCAGTGGCGTGCACAGTCTCCAAAAAGGGGAGTAGTAGCGCAGAAAACTGAAAGACTCATGTGTTGTGTGCCCCCTCCACTGAGTACCCTCCAAGTGCGGATCCAGCTTCTGGGTAAGGAGGAAGTCATTTTGGGAAGGGGGGTGGGGTCATGAGTCATTTTTTTCGGATAAGGAGGGGTTTGAGGGACAAAATTTCGAAATATAAGTCCCCAAAAGGCTGTTTTAGCATACCTTTGGTTCCTTAAGGAGGCGGTCGTGATCCCCTATGTATCTGTGCCTAGTACCCTCCTCATGTCCTCATGTCTTCAGATCGTTTAAATAACATTCGGTGACCTGACTTAGATTGAACATTCAAAATTTCTCTGCGATCCTACCTTGATGAGGGACTCTTCAGTCATGACCTTCCTGTGCGATTTCGGGCTGAGTCTCTGGGCCAACCTCACTGCTGTTGAGGTCCCCTTTAACGTCCTCTTCGGGATGATCTGCAGATTGCCGGCCTGGTGCTGGTTCTCTAGTCGGATCAACTCCTTCTCCGCTTTGCGGGCGTCTTTGCCGCTTAGCGTCTCGTCCGCCGACCCGTCGTCCTGGCAGACCAGGACGTCGCCGTTCATCGTGCTGGGACTGCAAGGAGGCTCACTTTTCTCCTGTAAAAAGGAAAGTCATCGAATTGGAAGAATAATGGCTTTGACGAAAAATGGAGGACTGCAAGAAGGCTCACTTTTCTTTTGAAAGTGAAAGTCAACGAACTGAAAGTTTAACGGCTTTGACGAAAGATGTAGTGTCATTTGTACGGTATTAAGCAGTTAGTTACTGTCCCTCAGCCAAGGCTTAATCAGAAATATATGCAATGCACTGACAGCTAGGTTCCTCCATCCAGAAACTGCAGTTTCGCTTTTGTTAGAACCATCAGTCTGGAATAGGAAGTAACCGAGCTGGAGGCAGATATCATCTTATAGAAGCTAAGAATGTCAAAATAAATAAATTTATAAATAAAATTCATCTTTTTCTTTTTTGGCTCTCTTAGCTCCTATAAGATGATATCTGCCTCCTGCTCTGCTGCTCCCTATTCCAAACTGATGGTTCTAATAAGAACGAAACAGCAGTCACTGAATGGAAGAACCCATCTGCCGTTGTATTGCATGCATTCTTGTTGTTGTTGTTACATGCCCCCGTTGGTCAGCAGAGCTAGACCAGGTCCATGAAGGATGGGGTAAGGATACGGCTTCCGTTTTTAAGAGCACCATTTTAGGTGGAAGACCGATTTTATGCTCAACACACACATGCCATAAGGACCCGTTCATAGGGTAGGCATCCATTCTTAACTCACTTTCACACACACAGAAAGGACAATGACATGAGAGAGAGAAAGTACGCTCATGCCCCAGCCGGGACTCGAGCCCGGGGCCACCGCATCACGGTCAGACGTCGCTGACCACTAGACGAGGTGGCCGGCGCATGCATTCTTAGGGCGCTTTTCCACTTACCGACACGGCAACGATAAATCGTAATCGATTGTCTTCATCCGACATTGGAGCACACAAAATGCATTAAAATATGCTATGCGCTTTTCCATCTCCCGATTCCAGGACGATTGTGCCGTCTCCGACGATTCGTGTCGGATGGCATCCGTCTCGCCTTTAAAATCGGGACGATATGCATCCATCTGTTTACTTTCTTTGAACGAAAGCAATAGCGTTTAAATTCGACATCTCTGCATTAATAAAATATAAGCTTCAATTTGCAGACGATTGATAAAAGATGTAGCAATAAAGGATTTGAATCATTTTATTTTATACTTTGTTTCATTAATTATAGCGCAGACGATTTTTAATGCTTCAAAAAAGATTAAATTTTCATTCTGAACTTTCTTCGATGATCAACACAGCAGTCATGGCATTCAAGTTTGACGTGTCTGTTTTGAGTGAATTAATTGAGCAGTGACCGTGTACACTGCGATTCAAAAGTTTAGACAAAATGCAAATATGTGAATAAAAAGAAAACTATTCAACGAAATGCTTTCAAATTTCTACTGCAAGTACACAATATGGTCCCAAATACGTGTCTGGAGTTCTTATAACTATAACTGGAATCAAATTTTGGATATTACAGAAGATAGTTTTTTACATTGTTGCAAAAGTTTAGACAATAGTCAGATTTTATGCAAATATCCCTCGAAATGTGATTGGTGGAGGAAATGCGGGACTGTATTATTTATTTATAAAGTGCAGAGATTGCTGAACAAATAATCAAAAATCTCAAAAGCTCTTTAGTTCTCGTGTAAAGAAGATGAGAAAGTTTTGAAGCCGAAATTTGAAAAATGAACCTACTTTATTAATTTTTTTGTCTTTTAAATTGGCTCTAGTATGGTAGTACATTGTTTTTTTACTTTGTGGAGAGCAAAATTCAGACATGCGTATCGATCAAAAAGTCCAAGCAAAATGATATTTCTTAAGGATGAAGGAATTGAAAAAAACGGCTCAGACTGACGATTCGCCCCTTAATCCTACAAAACTTCAACTTGGGTCAAAAAACAGCACGTGACAGCATAAGTAGATGAACATCTGAATCGGAATGCATAAAAAAAAACAAAGAATTGTGCCTGAGCCTTTTAGGACAGAGTGTCCCAAATAAGCCAGATTTTATTGGTAAAAGCAGCACAGCATATGATCATTGGATATTTCTCAAGTCCCGCGAAAAGAATTATAATCCATCTAGGCCATCCCAATTTTAATAATTTTTATCAAAGAAAGTACCATTCATTTTTTAGTCACGATGATACATATGCTGTTTTTCACATTAAAATCTGGCTTATTTGGGACATTCTGTCCGAAAAGGCTCAGGCACAATTCTTTGTTTTTTTTATGCATTCCGATTCAGATGTTCATCTACTTATGCTGTCACGTGCTGTTTTTGACCCAAGTTGAAGTTTTGTAGGATTAAGGGGCGAATCGTCAGTCTGAGCCGTTTTTTTCAATTCCTTCATCCTTAAGAAATATCATTTTTCTTGGACTTTTTGATCGATACGCATGTCTGAATTTGCTCTCCACAAAGTAAAAAACAATGTACTACCATACTAGAGCCGATTTAAAAGGCAAAAAATTAATAAAGTAGGTTCATTTTCAAATTTCGGCTTCAAAACTTTCTCATCTTCTTTACACGAGAACTAAAGAGCTTTTGAGATTTTGATTATTTGTTCAGCAATCTCTGCACTTTATAAATGAATAATACAGTCCCGCATTTCCTCCACCAATCACATTTCGAGGGATATTTGCATAAAATCTGACTATATTGTCTAAACTTTTGCAACAATGTAAAAAACTATCTTCTGTAATATCCAAAATTTGATTCCAGTTATAGTTATAAGAACTCCAGACACGTATTTGGGACCATATTGTGTACCCGCAGTAGAAATTTGAAAGCATTTCGTTGAATAGTTTTCTTTTTATTCACATATTCGCATTTTGTCTAAACTTTTGAATCGCAGTGTATATGGGATAAGCGAAATATTTTATTCAAAAGCAAAATTCACAGGGAAAAAGCCCGGGAAGAAGTTTTTAGATTTTTAGGTGAGGAATATGACGGCAAAACTTCTACAGACAAGAAAGAAACAGGTAAGTTCAAATAGCAGCGTTCGTAACTATAAAAATATATTATACACTTTAGATTAAACTACTTGTGTTAAATAACCTTGTCCAGATTTTAAATTTTTACTATTCTTTGTAAATTTAGTTAAAATATTTAAAATCACCTAAAATCTTTTCGCAATTTCTTGAAAAGTGCATAAAACTCGCCTACAATGTAACTTTCTTTAAAAATATCGTGCACCCAACACCGTCTCTTAATTTGTTTTCTTTTTCTCATGAGGTAAAGCAAATATAGTAGTCGTAATCTGTTAAATTGAGCAGCTTTAATAATACACGTGCGAACACAGTGCTGTTTCGAAATGAAATGCGGTGGAAAATGACCCCTTCGGGGAAACGATATCGTTTGAGTGGAAAAGCAGTGCTATAGACGACACGACACCGTACTTATCGTTGCAGAATTACCGTCCGACTATCGTCGTTGTCGTGTCGTCAAGTGGAAAAGCGCCCTTACGATAGTTGAAAATAAATGCAGACACGATCAATTGAAGATTTTGGGGCAAGATGAGGACAATACCACTTTTTGTAGAAGGAAGAGTTCCAATACATAACAATTAAATACATGTTCGAAAAATTATATTTTATTAAAACGTCAGTTCCTTGGAAAAAAATTCTAGCATACTATCGAATGTAAAGACAAAATCTTCAATAATTAATATTTAAAACGAATCGAGTAAATACGTTTGTGCTTAAAAAGTAAAAGAAAATAAACTACCTAAAAAGGCACAAATTTGCAGGAAACCTGCATACAGGTGATTCGATGCTACAAGTAACCAGGGCTGCGGAGTCGGAGGAAAATCGGCCGACTCCGACTCCGGGATTTTAAAACTTCCGACTCCAGACTCCTGCTCTTTTTTATTATTTATTTTTTTACGCAAATGTGAAGAGGGAAAAACCCTAAACAAAGTTGAAATATTAAGTTAATTTTTAAAAGTTCCATTTTTATTCATGGTCGTAGCTAGGACTCACTTTAGGGAGGGAGGATAGCAAGCTGGGGTATCCTAGTTGGAGGTTATGGGAGGTCATTGTGACCTCTCAAAAAGTTCAATTTTCTCAAGGATTCTCGCAGGTAATTTCATTACATTTACCTCAATTCTCGGAGGTCACTGTGACCTCCCAAAAAGTTCATTTTTTCCAGAGCAAAAGACAAGTGCCGCTCTTGTTATTTGACTCCGTACAAAACTAATCCTTTTCTTGTTAAATGGCCAGATTTTAATTTAACATTGCATTTTTGCTGCAAATATTTTTTATTCACTTGCATAAGCCCAAACATAGCAGTTCGTTTCACAATGCAGACCCGCTATTTTAAAGTCCTTTTTAATGATCCTAGATGCTTAGGATTTGGATATTGGACGCTAAAAATTTGTATCTATTAGTTTCAAAGATATGTTTTCACCTCCATAAAATTTCATCCAAATCGGAGGTGGTCGGAGTCGAAGTCGCTGAAAAACATTTCGACTCCGACTCCTTTGGTCAAAAATCAGTCTGACTCCTACTCTTTGACTCCGACTCCGCAGCCCTGCAAGTAACTCCATTTTCAATGCGAAAGAAGTAAGCTTATGAATGAAAAGACAGCCACCCAAAGTTGCAAATTTGTGCCCTTTTACGCTGTTTTATTTTCTTTTTGTTTTGAACTTTAAAAGTCCCACCCCCGTTCCATTTTGTGTGATTCCTGAGTTTTTTAATTGGAACTGTTCTTCCACCGATTCTTTAAATTTAAAAATAGTATCCGTTTTAGGATTTGAAAGTTTTCAAAACAGTAAACGTTACTTTGGCACATTTTAATAAAGTAATGGGTTTAAAGAAAGTTATTAAGTACCCTTCTATGAGCGTGGTGTAAAGAAAAAGTGGATGGTGGACTTGAGCTTCTCAGCTCACCAAAAGCAGGATGAACACTATCCCTATAAAAATTACAAACACACACACATTTCTATATTTCATTAACTTCAAGACAGACAGGAAGACTGTGAAAGAGCGTCGTTTTCAGAACAGTAAGAAAGGACAGTTTGAAATCTAACTGCTGAACACAACATTTTAAATTTTATAATTGCACTTATGCGATTCTTGAAAAGACAAGTATTAATGCATTTAGATGCTGAATTTCATTTATAAACAGTTGTTGATCCAGGAAATTAGCATCACTTTGACCCCTTTTCCTTGCTAATAAAGGACCAAATCGCTAAACTAGATTTATCGAACTCTTCATTCCGATAAATTACTTTATACTCTTATTTTACTTACTTTGATCATAGCCTCGTAGGAAGCGAAGTATCGGGTCCACCAATCTTTGTTTTCTTCATCGTCATCTAATGCTTCTTCTTCAGTTTGTTTTTTCTTTTTCTTCTTCGGTTGACCATCAGCATCTTTGAGTTCATATTTCTGTCTTCCTCCCTAAAAAGGGGAACAAAGGGTACTTCTTAATCGTATGATACCGATGAAAACAATATTAATGAAGGCCAAAAATTACACTTGTTTCGGGGCTTCCAGGAATTCCTTTTTCAACACAGAAGGTGTAAGTTTACGATCGACATAAGACCCGACTTTTGTTGAATGGTTTATCAACGCTTTTTTTTAAAATTAATTCCCTTTTAGCACGAAGGTAGTTTTATTTCTTAGAGGATATTACCTTAATTCGAAATATAAAGACAGATTTAGGAAGCCGGTTACGTTCGGAAAATTTTATGAAAATAACTTTTGACACCTGCATCAGATCAAGACTCGCCGATTACTTTTGGGATTTATCTGAAATCAGCAATTAAAGTACTCGATTTGAAAATAGACAAACTAAAGTGATCCTGTAGATATGAGTAATTAAAAACAAAAAAATTAAAAACAAGTTTGAGTATGACACAGTGTAAGTTAATTTTGTTGAGAAAAGGAATTATAATAACGGTATTGAATGAAAGGTATCAATACAACTTTCGTAAAAGATATTTGAATCGGCTATTTTCAGGGAAGGTTAAAACCACGCCTATTTTTGTCACGAATGTCAGGATTCAGGTATTTGGTGTAAATATTTAACTAATAAAATGCACTTTCACAAACGCCTTGACCGCCGCTTATATGAATCACGTTTGTTCTAAACAGTTTTGTTTCAGTAAATGCTGGATATTGCTCTGTTTTTGGTGATTTGATACATTAAAGCGGCTGATTCAATAAATCACTGACTCAATTAGTCGGTGTCGTCTATAATTAAAAGAAAAAGAGAAACGAGGAAAACACCCAAACCAAGACGTACATAATCTAGGATGATAAGCGTCTCTTTGGTACCCTGGTCGATATCAATGACAACGTCATCGGAGTGTACCGCCAGCAGCGTTTGACTGACTGTGTGGCTGTATTGTGTGATCTGCGGCTTGAAGACGTAGCGCTGCAGACTGTTGATGACGTGGGTGCCGACCAGGGTGAAGCGACCGAAACTGCGGCAGTCCATTACACGGATAGTCAGAGGAGGGCAGTACAGTTCTTGATCTGGAAGCTCCTAGAAAAAGGAAGAGGCAACAGTTAACAAGGATGATATTGAATACGGAAGTTGGCTTTGTGCTGAATTTCTAATCAGAGACACAAATTGAAAAACTCTGAAAATCTTCTTCTTGCAGAAAACGTATGCAATTACTGAAGCAAGATCATCTTTCAGTAAATATTTGTGCTTGATAAACGAAACTTTTGAATTACGAAAGTTTGAAAAATCATCTTTCGCTGTTAAAGCTATAAACTTTGTACTGAGGGAAGACGACATGGCACTAGATTGACAGTTATTGACTTTGTTTCAAGTGAACATTGTTTTCTATCATTCTAAACTGTAGATCAAAGCTATGTAGCAAATGCACCCACAGCTCGATCATAGAATCCTAAGACTGCAGTTTCGCCCTTATTATGGGCTCCTCAGTTAGGAATAGCCAATGATCGAGCCGGAGGCAAAAATCCTCTTATTGTAGCTAAGATAGCCAACAAACTGGTAGATAAAATGAATTTATCTTACCAGCGAGCGTCCGCAAACTATGGTGCGGCTCAACTCGAAATTTGAAGGCTAAAGCTGGGTAATGTGCAATGAGTTACCGCCCATAAGCCAGGGCTGAGGCAGAACTGTAGCAAATGCATCCACAGCTCGATCATTGCACATCATTGGTAACTCATTGCACATTACCCAGCTTTAGCCTTCAAATTTCGAGTTGAGCCGCACCATAGTTTGCGGACGCTCGCTGGTAAGATAAATTCATTTTATCTACCAGTTTGTTGGCTATCTTAGCTACAATAAGAGGATTTTTGCCTCCGGCTCGATCATTGGCTATTCCTAAGTGAGGAGCCCATAATAAGGGCGAAACTGCAGTCTTAGGATGCTATATGATCGAGCTGTGGGTGCATTTGCTACAGTTCTGCCTCAGCCCTGGCTTATGGGCGGTAACTCATTGCACAAAGCTATGTGCTATGTTACAAAATGTCTTTTTTATAAAAATTCATTAGGCGACCAACACAATCATCGACAAAATTAATTTTTCTATTCAATTTAGGCGTTGACGAAATGATTCGTTGAATAAACGACATGATCATTCGACTAATTTTATATGTTCTTGAAATGGTTACGATCTCAGTAGCTAAAACTGAACTGTAAAAGTATCCTGGTTGTGAAAATATCTACTAATTGTGAGCGACATGAATACCAGCATATCATATATTTTTTAAATGCGAATTTCTGTAGAAGTTTTTTAATGATTCTTTCAATTTCAACTGCAATATGTTTTACATCATAATAAAATATACATCCTCGATACTAACCACATCAAAATATTTGACCGGTGTCGAAAAATTCGGATTCCTCCTGTAGTTGAGAATTATGGATGACTGTAGTACATGACCGGCGCATTCGATGTCAACTCGGGGACGGTCCACCGTCATCAGATGGACGCGTTTCAGCTCTCGTAGACCCCAAAAGAGGACCTGAAAAATTAGCATTTTAAGAATATTAATTGGTACACTAAGAATTAGTAAAAGGTACGTAAATATCTTGAAGAATAAAACGTTTTACGGTCGATCTTCAGTGGCACACTAGGCATTGAATAGCATTCTGTTAGGGAAGCCCGGTGATCCAGTTAGCTAGAGCGTCGTACTACTAATACAAAGATGAGTTCGAATTCCCGTGGGACCGAAAAATTTTCAGCAAAGTCACGGTTTTTGTTTCCATAAATAGACAATTTAATCTTATTGTTGGATTGTGCACTGTAATTCTGTTGTTGTTAAAATCCGAACAGTTTTTTATACCAGTAAATTGCAGTACAATTTCCTTTAATTGTTTCAAGAAAATAGAGGCATTGATTTCAATATTTGTTATTTTTTTACGCATTGAGTTAATGTATAGCATCCTAGGATAAGGGCATATTAGCTGAGTTGGTCAAAAGTGGCGAACAAATACCGTAAACCTGTGAGTTTGACTTCCCCTTTGCAGGAGATATGTCGCTCCGGATTGAAGTACTTTCCTTCAGATGTATTCTGATTCAAATTTTCATGAACATAAAATCTAAACTCGTTCGCTTTCTGAATATTAGTTGTTACATTGAAATCAGAAAAGAAAACGTTTACTTCAATTAATTCAGCTAGAGTGAAATGAAGCAGACAGAATGACTCGAGATTTCGGCCTCATTAATAACTTTCACAGGTTTCTGGGTCGTCCTAGTGGTCAGAAAAGTCTGACTCTGATAAGGAGGTCCCATGTTCAAATCTCGGCTCTGCCATGGATGTGTTTTCCCACTCCTAACTTTGTCCTTTCCATGTGGGAATGCGTTGCTGTAATGTAAATGGTTGCCTACTGTAAAAATGGGTCCTTATATTGCATACGTGTGTGGAAGTCGGACTTCACATCAAATTAAGGTACAATTGGAAAAGTGAAGCAGCATACCTCAAATTGGCAGCCTCTCTGCCACGAGACAACATCAACAACGGGCTTCTGCAAACTCACCTCAATTCTGTATTTCGAGAGCGTCGGCCGTATGGACATGGGCACTGGCAGGATGGGTCCTCGATCAGACCTCCAGACATTTTCCTTGGGGCGTGGCAGCTCCGGCCCCGCCCCTTTCTCATCGGAGTCGCTAAGTTGCAGCAGCTCGAAAGCGGCTAGCAATTCTCCCGCTTGCTCGGAACCCCTGTAGATATCGTACCACTCCAGCGTGGGCGGAAAACGAGGGCGGCAATAGGGCTCATCCGCGAATTTCACGTGAGGACGAGCCAGAGTGCGACCTATAAACTCCGATTTGCCCTGCGAGAGAGAGAGATAACCATCAATACTTTATGAGTAGTGCTTAACCGGCGTAATTCTAGTACCGGAAGATGCTAGCTTACTTTACTATACTATACTGCCGTGCTAAGCATAAAAGTCGTATCTGCACTTTTTAACCAAATTGAATTATCGCCACCAGGTGGCTCTTTGTGATGTATTTTACCAAACAGAAAATTATATGGTCATTTAAGAAAGGGAAATATTAAAAAATCTGGAAAAGTTTCTTCTGAATCAAATACATGGAGGCTCAAAACTTTAAAGAGTTTTGTCTCAGTTTGAGCTCGACTGCAGATACCACTTTTGCGCTTAGCACGGCAGTATATACTCCAAGATCTTCCGCATCTGCCACCCCTCGTAGTTTGACCGGTTGTGTGGGGCACGAAGACATCTCTGTTTTTATCCAGACCAGGAGCCGAGAAATTCCTGATCTATAGTTGGGGAAAACCTAACATGGCAGCATTGTGAAGGCTACGCAGATCCTAATCTCAGTATTGCGACTCTGCCAGGTTAGGCTTTCCTCAACTACGCACATCCAAAAGATCGTGGTTTCTAATGGGAGCTTGGAGGATTTTGTGACGGAGCCAGATTTAACGTGCACCAGTCACCATTAAAATAAAGAAGGATTTTTCATAGACAGGCATCGAATCCCCAACTCTCCAGCTCCAAGTCCTTACCGATCAGAGACAAATCTATCTCCAAATTGATGATTGCATTTTAAAGCAAAATGTTATTCATAGTTTTATTAATCATTCCACTAAAGGAGCTAACTTAATGATTAAATTGAATATTCTGTCCTGAAATTCAGTAAAATGTTTTGAAATTTTTGTATAAGAAAATCAAGTAAAGTCTGAAGTGGTAAACGGTGATTGGTGAGAATGTTTTATACGAATTAAATTCACAATGAAAAAAAAAAATCTTGATATTATAGTTATTAACTTGAATATTACTTAATATAATTAACTGATATTGGAATTTCTAATATGTGATGTTGTTTACTTACTACTTTGTCTTGATCGAAGATCTCCACAACCACGAGAGGAGGGTCCTCTCGTATATTTTCCTGATTTCCGTAAACCACGACATCCGAGAACAACAGCATTTCATCCCAGGTCGGACTCAGTGTCTCGTCGATAACCTAACGATTTAAAAAAAGGACTAATCACATATATATTATATATAAGTAGATCTACTTAATTTTTCTTATAAACTCATGACCATGACTCATTTCATAACTATTAGAAACAATTTAGGATATGATGTAGCTAATATTTCAGTCACATGGATGACTTTCACGTTTTGTCCTCGTCTCTTTTATGGAGTGAATTCAATAAAAACTGAACAGAAACCATGGATTAAACTACAAATTTGCAATACAAGCTGAATACACGAGTTTCAGAAATACAAGGAATCCTTTCTTCAAAGTAAGGAAGTATTTTCATGGTCAACGTGTTAATACTGGTTTTGGCTGCCAAGCAACAAAAAAATTCGATGAGCTGGGCTAAAAACAGAGTACCTTTCAGCCAGTTTTGGTTTACTAGTACCTTCTCGGAAGTCAAATAACCAATTAATGTCAGCATACTACTTAGAAATTCAAACTTGTTCAAAACCGATAAATCAATCATCTACGAGCCAACTCAAAGTAGATTCTGTCAGTTAGAACATCTTACGAATCATCTCGTAGTTCGGCATTCAATTTTTTAAGGTCTCAGACAGCAAAATCAACGTCAGCTTAAATTAAGCAAAAGAAGGAAACCCTTCTAACCGCCTCCCCCACGCGGACATGCACTTTCAAATATGATACATGTTACAAATGGCTGAAAGAACTTACTTGAGTTGTTTGACTTATGTCAGAGAATAGGACTCTAGCGAACGGATCAGATAATCCAGAAGAATCGGAACCAATCAACGATCTTGCTTGGTACATGTGACATCTAAGCTCAAATACTTGTTTCTCTGAAAGCAAAAAAAATGTAAGATTAAAAGAAATGCGCTGCGAAATTTTACTTCGGACTATGTGAAAAAGTTTTCCACTTAAAGCTGAACACAGGTTTCTCCTGCAAATTTCAAAATGATTGCCAAAGCAGCATTTAGTGCCGCAGTTCCAGAAATAAGTAACAAAGTTAGGTCAGGAATTCGGAGCCCGAAATTATTTTGTGCTCTAGCTAAAGCTCCGCTCCTACAAAATAAGCTATGACGTAGCCTTCCGGGATTATTTAATAGGTGCTAGAGTGTTATCCATGTGAAATTCTTTCATAGGGCAACAGAAATAAGTGATTTTTCGTCGTCATTGATAACCTAAATCAATTTTAAAGTCTCGTTGAGACTTGAGCAAGAGCAAGTTAAGCGTTACGTTGAAATCTAACCGTAGATTCTGCGCATAGCTTGGGCAACTAAAGGAGGGAGACGATTTCAGTTTGCCCAGTTTAAGCAACATTCATGTCTGAAGAGTCCTTTAGAAATTAATCAAAGATAACAGGGGACAAACCTGCATATGTTATGGAGAGAGGTGGTGCTGTTTGCAGTTTCTCAGCATTCCTGATTTCGTGTGAGGAGTCGTCGTAGCCCTTGGGCAACCCTTTCAAGAAGTACTTCTTATGCTTGGTGAGCCCTAACCATAGGTACATATGCAGCTTGGCCTGAATGGACCATCCGCCTGGACCAGATCCTTTCTTTCCTGGCAGCTGGAACGAAATTTCATTAGAATTCAAATGTTATTTATTATGACTAACAAATTAGACTGTATGTGAAACTAACCATACGCCAAAAAATGGTTGCTAATTGGGTATTGTTAAAAACAATAGTGTTAGTATATTCATGTGCAAACACACAAAAGACATTTTCTTCTTTCAATATTCAGTCTTAAAAGACAGGGTACGTCTTATGTAACATAGGTGCTACTTCAAAAAAAAAAAAAAAATGTCCTCCTTTTAAGAACTCGTAGCGCTATCTTTTATGAGTGGCTAAGACAGCTTGGTTAAAAATGAATGAACAAATTGTTGCGGAATATTTATTGAAATATGAAGTTAGCTAAAATATGTAGTTAGTCGGCTGTGGACTTGAAGATCCTTTATTAAAGAAGGCGATTATGGTAATGGAGAAAGAAGAGAAAAATGAGTTGGAGATGATGGTGATAAATTAAACGACGGTTGCACGAGTTTTGAAGTTTTATTAGATATCAATATATTATTAGAATAATTAAACACCTTCTTAATTTTTTCCAATTCATACTTCATAGTTTAGTTTTTTTCAGAAAATTGTACTGAATCTAAATGGGTTCTATAACCCAAGCATGCAAATACATTATATTTCATTTATAGAAGCTGTCAAATACTTGTTTTAGTTGAATTTTTTGCAATAGAGATAAATCAATTAGCGTTTGTTGAATCCATGAATTGTAAAATCTGCGGGATTGTCTGAAATTTGGTTAACAAGCCATAAAAGTTCGAACAATTGACGGAATAATATATTTGCAGTGAAATGAAAACTAACCCATTTGGTACGCTTTTATATTTATTGAAATCATAAAGAAATAATGGCAGACAATCTGCTACAATCAGTTAAAAGATGTTTATGAGATAACAAAATACACCATTAATACAGATAAGTGGTTTACTAGGAACTGTTGCAACCATTGTCAATGAATGACGGCTGACATGTTTGCCACTTGTTGAGAACATCGTCTTTGCAAACACAAAACTGAAATCTGTCTCTTTTGTAATCAAATCAGCACTATAATTTTGTTTGCAATCACGAATTTTTAAAATTTTGGTATCATGTCATTTTAAGGAAGTGTGTCCATTTTGATCGTATGTACGTTACTATTTAAGTTAAGGAAATGTAAAATGTTTAATGCATAACTTATATATTGAACTGCGAGATTCCAATTTAGGATAATTCGAAGTTATTATTAAAAGGCAAAAGCCCTTTGAATGTTGAATTAATGATTAACTTCATACAACATAAAATCCCCATAGCACACGAGCAGAAATATTTTTATCAGTCTGCACCGCAGATTAAGGGCCCTGCTCCACATCAGCTGAAAACGCGAACGTAAAGCAGAAACGTAAAATGGATTAAATGGTGTTCCTATGGAAAGTACCCAGATTTTCGGTTTCTGCGTTCGGTTTCGGTCGCGTTTTCCACTGATGTAGAGCAGGGCCCTAAAAGACCGCAAAATAATCTGCCGACAGGATAAACCAACATTTGATTAAATGCAAAATTTAAATCAACACCGAGAAAGGCATAGAAATAAGATGTTAAACTTTTAAAACTGCAAGTATTTTTTTATTCGTGGTCATATCCCAAAAAATACAAATACAGTACAAATCTTCGTTAATTGAAATTAAGCAATTTTTCTTTAAAAATTTTGTTTTTTCTTTCTCTCTACTAAGAAATCAACTGTAGACTTTCGCAAGAATTATTAGATGAAACGCGACAGTGTTCATTATAAATACATGAATGTGCTAGTTAGTTTGCCTACCTTGAGAAAGAGGGTTTGCACTTTTCCGCAGTTTTTGCCACTTTCTTCTTCTACTATGGAAAAGACGAGGTCCCGGGCGCAGAGCCGCTGGTAAGCCACTCTTTTGCCTCCACTGATGAGCCACACGAAAACGTCTGGCAGTACCGGCTGCGGCTGAAAGAAAAGCAAAGTGTTGAGTCCCAGGAATTTCGTAAGGAGATTATATGTGCACATTGTAACAAGTGATTCGGGTAGTACATCAGGAAACTCCATTCTTTTTGAAGTTTACATAAGTCCGCTCAACGAGGTTGAAATTTTAGTACATAGAAATGTCTTAACGAGAGTTACACGGGATAAGTTAACACCTATAGTAGCTAATTGTTGTATAAAAGACCTTACAACTTTTCTGTCTTGACTTAACTGTTGGACATTGCAACATGAATTATTCATAAATAGAAGATGAAAACTGAAGTTAAATTCAATATAAACAAAACATGCTGTTTTTAAATGTAGCTATAAAGATATCTGTGTAAGAGTATTACATTTAATCTATTTTTATATTAACGAAACAAACTTACATCTTCAGTCAGTTCTCTAATTTTTTTGAGAAAACCTTGTGCTGTTCGTAGTTTTTCCTTGATTGAGTTTCGAGTTACTAGAGGCTTCATGGTTCTTGAAATCGTGGCAATATGATCCTAAAATGAAAACAGAAAATAAAGAAAAAGTAAAAACCTAAAGGAACCAATATGTATCTGAAATATTGCAAAGGGTATGATTCGAAAAGTGATCAAAAGTAAACAAAATGGACAATTTTCTGAATTTCATTTACACACACTTTTAGTCTTTGTTTCAAATTAGTTTACTTCCGGTCTGAATGAGTTATGAGTTCTAGATTTAATATTAATTAAAGCTAAGACCATTGTCTCGTAATTTGAACGAATTGTAACAGCAGTAATGTACTCTTCCTTCAAACAGCTAAATCAATTTCTTTTTCTATGCATGATTTTCCATCAAGAGCTTTCCCCATAAAGTTTGTTTGAAGGAAATTCATCTTAAATTCAGGATTTATATTGGTCTTAATTTTCCCCGTAGGTGCTAATATGAGATTTTTTGAACGGTCCAAAATTGGACGAAAAATTGTTCAAATCGAAAAATACGGGGGAATGAGGTGTCGTAGCCGATATCTTTCGAACTATAAAAGGTTTGTTCTAATAAAACCGTTTAATCAAAAATTAATCAGGAGGACAAGAAGACCGACAAACACATTTTCCCTCGGCTGAAACTCTTATTAAAAATTTTAATATTTCGGTACTTATTTATTTTACTTATTTTTGACTCTTTGTTTTTGGTTTTAGCGATATTTCTACGACGCATTAAGTCTCATTTGATGCTTGTTTCGTCTTTCTTTTACTTTTACGTGAAAGTAGGCTAAAAAGCATTTAATGTTTAGGTAACGGAGGTGAGAATTAATTGCGTAACGTTGTTCAATTTTCTACCAAAACAAAATAAATCACAATAAAAAAAAATAACTATCAAAAAATATTTGGCATTTGAGGCACTTTGGGAAAAAATAATAAGAAAATGAATACGTTTTTAAAATTGACTAAGTTATTAAGCAACGTAAAGAACCGCACCAGATGTGTGATATGTCACGGAGGTGAGAATTCGCATATCCAAGAACCAAAAATGCATTATAATTAAAAAAAATTAAAAAAAAATGTTAACAGAGTTAAATGAATATATTTTTATTAAAATTAAAAATAATGTTAAATAAAGTATGTCATAAAATTTTTATTGTAAAATGTATATAACCCAAAAATTAAGTAAAGCAGTTTTCAGCAATACCATAAACAACCAAAAATATTTTTAAATAGACGTTTGGTTTACATGATATAGAATAGCGTCCTAAAAGAATAAAATAATTACATGAAACAGATTCTAACACATTGTAAACATTTTCTATTTGAGCTGTTTATTCAACTACGAGCAATATTTTAACATTCTTTCATTCCAGCGTTTCGACTAAAGCAAATATCCTGTCAAATAAAATATTTTATTTGCCTTTCATTTTCAGTAAACAGGCTGTAGTCTTTTGACATTTCTACCATTATTTTTGAAACGATCTTTTTCACCTTTTAAAATGTCTCTCAAAAAAATCAATTGATAAATGTCCCATTTCCCATTTTGTTTCTCAGAAATGGCGAATAATTCCGGAAATGTTTCTACTTTTTCGCCACATTAAATAGTCATTGGTTTTTCAAAATGATGCTGAAGAATTTGCTTAAATAATTAAGATTGGAATTGTTTTTAACACCCAATATACTGACTCTGAATTCAACGTATGAATGTGAAATATAGAGTCTCAGTCAAGGTGGAAGGGACAAAGAAATAGCATAATTGTCTATTCGTTGTAACAATCTTTTCAACGAAATCATGAAAATAAACTTTTTGTTAGAGCTGTTTTTAAGGCTCACATAAATACAGGTTAAATTTAGGTTCAGTTTCTTAAAAATGAAAGTATGCAAAACGTTGTTTGAAAATGCAATTTAATTGTACCGTATGAATAGGTTTCATGTTATGTTTATACATTACAATTTAAACTGGAATAAAAATCAAATGTGTTTATTGAAATTACAGTTTTGATTCTAGCATAAAACTAATTTGCGAAGAGGTTGTTCCGATACATGTACTCTCTAACATGAACATGTATATAATGATTTAATAAGTTAAAAACAACTATTGTTTCTTTGTATGAATTTAGTCAAAAAAAGAAAAAAAAAAAAAAAAAACTAAAATACAATGTTGTTGTGATTCGAAATAATTTTGTTTTGTCGTGTACAATTTAATTTATTTAAACCACTATTTCAATTTTATTTATAAACTCAGTTTATACATGAATTCTGCACATAATGGTTTAAATTACTCGTGTTTTCTTCTTCTTTTATGGCGGATTTCTTCGTTTTTGTTCTCGTGCTACCTAGATTATTATTATTTTTTTTTAAGCGCAGTATAGCCCGTAAGGGCTCTTGCGCCAGAAAATTCAACTTAACCAACAACCAACCAGATTAATTAACTTGTGGAGAAAGTTGCGCCGATTTTACAAACTCCCTAATGGCTGGTGTAAACTTTCACGATGGCTTGTGTTAAGTATCACCTAGCGTCAAAACTACTTAAACAATCGAGGTAGAAACGCATGCTCAAAGACTAACATCGACGCAGAGCTCGTAAACTCTTTTTAAGAAAGCGAAGATGAGTATCAGCCGCGGAGTGGTGAAACTCGCAGACTTCAAGAGTTGTTTTTAAGTAGTAAGGCTAAGGTTGAGGGCTCGATTCTACCCTGGGTGTCATTTCCTATTTTTGTGCTGTAAAAACGTTTGGTGAGTAATTGTAATAAATTTCTAATTGGTGTAAAGGTTATTGGTGTATATTTGTTGTGGTAAAGCCTGAACCTGATAAAAATTGGATAAACGAGTAATTGAGAACAACATGGAAGAAAAAATCTATAAAGAAAAAGAAAAACAAAAAAGCCTATAAATATAAATGTGCTAATTTTAATATGAATGAATGGTTGGCTGTTTTAAGTATTGCAACCTAATTTATTTTCATGCTTTTTATTTAGAACTTGTAAAAAGACGTTATTAAATGATCATTAAATAGTTTTGGATTATTTAAATCATCGAAGTACAAGTCAATTTGCACTTCAAAACGAGCATTCTCCCAAGAAAGTCTGATGAAAGCTTATTTTCGCTAATGTGTAATTTTTCTAACGAAATCTTTGTAATTTTGTACATAAATTAGTGAAACATTACAACATAGTACTATTAATACTCTGTTTACGGAAAAAATAGGCTGAAAGTAAACAGACAGGTTGCCAAAAGGTTTGCCGCTGTTCCATTTTCGGGGATTTTCTGCCATAATAAAGAACAGTTAAGCAATAGGGTTCCTATTTGTCGTCTGATTGGCATCACTTTGATCTTGTCCAAGCCAAACACGCGATTGACGAGGCCAAATGGCGTAATTGTTTGTTTACATCTAGTCTATCTTGCCCGTGAACGAAGTGTATAATGTAAACTTTCTAAAGCGATGCGTTACGTTGCACTAGTTTCATCAGTTAAATTACTCCAGAACATTGGAGGCAGCAATGCTTTTACGGAGTAAGATCACACTTAAGGCCGACTCAGATTGTGAGCGACGCGAACGAACGAAGCGATTTTCGCTCGCAGGTGAAAAATTCCGATCATTCATACTAGATGCGGGCGAAAGGCACGTGATGGTATTCACCCACTAAGGATAAAGCGCGCGCATCTCGTGAGAGCCAATGAAATCGGATGTGCACGCGGTCAAAACAGAGCAAAGATGGCGCCTTCCCTCTGACTGGCTGCCCTGACTGACTGGCCTCGTTGCCTAATTTCGTTCGCCTTTCGCATGCGAAGATATCTAGCATGCTAGATCTCTCGCGACAGGCGAATATTCGCCGCGTTGTCATGGGAACGCATTCCCGAAACCGGTTTCGCGGGGAAAAGTTCGCTTCGCCCGCGCGTTTCGCTCGCAATGTGAATCGCGCTTTACTATTTTACAGTGTGGAATCAGTTCCGCACTATGATTATATCTGACTTTCGGAAGTTTAATATTATCTCTACACTTAGTGAAAAACGCCATGCTCAAGTGCAGTTTAACAATTTATCTATTGTTTATTTCAATATTTCTTTCGTTTTTCAACGTAGCATAAACTTAGGGTGGCTAGTTTGAGAAAGACTGCTGTAAATAAGTCTACGAAGAAAAAGTGTTTACTTGCCAGCTCTCTTTGGCAGAGCTTAGTCCTTTCTTTGTCCAGTTTGGTTTTCGTGGAAGCACTACCACCAGCGCCCTTCAGAATAGTCAGGAAACGGCTGATGAAAGAACAAGAAAATCACTTTGCAATGCAGAAAGTAAATGTACCGAACAATCACGAGTCATAGTCTGCTGCTAATATGATTCTCACCCTATGTTATTGAGGGCACAATTTTAAGGGAAAGAAGAGCATTATTTTCTACAAATGTTATTGAAGTTTATAGTCAGGGATCCCTGATAGAGATTTTTCTGTTTATTACTATCAAGCTAATTTTTCGTGAGTAGCTTCATTTTAATGAGACGCCCAACTTTTCCTCTTGCAACAATTCTCGATTGTGGTAGCTAACAGGGGTAGCAGGGATCAAATGTGTCGATTCTATGAGTCTCAAAAACTTATCACTAACTGCGACTTTTTTAATTAAATCGTAAGATAATTATTAACATTGTTGAAAAAAATATTTGTCCTACAAGTTGTATGGTTTGATCAAAGAGTCCCCCTCCTCCCAACATGTATCGATTACGAGGTCATCAAAAGTAATTACTAACAACATGATTTTTTTTCTACTGCTTACTTAATATGTATATAATTTAAAAGTTACATTGTCCTACGAATTGTGTGGTACGTTATCCCGGTCCTACGATCTAAAAATGTAGTACAAATGCCTGATGAAAAAATAATTACTATCAAGCTGAAACTTCTTGAATGGCTTCGTTTTAATGAGACGCCCAACTTTTCCTCTTACAACAATTCTCTATTGTGGTAGCTAACAGGGGTAGTAGAGATCAAATGTGTCGATTTTATGGGTCTCAAAAACTTATCACTAACTGTGGCTTTTTTAATTAAATCGTAAGATAATTATTAACATAGTTTAAAAAAATATTTGTCCTACAAGGTGTATGGTTTGATCAAAGAGTCCCCCTCCTCCCAACATGTATCAATTACGAGGTCATCAAAGTGATTACCAACCGGATGAATTTTTTCCTATTGCTTAGTTAATATGTATATAATTTAAAAGTCACATAGTCCTACAAGTTGCATGGTACGTTATCCCGGTCCT